>SZYD01002284.1:0-66506 GCA_009363875.1 Mikania micrantha | reverse complement strand
TAAGATATTCATCCTCCTCTTCATCTCTTCCACTAAATTGATTATGCCATTGTATGCATTGACTTTTGTGATTTGTTGAAGGATGCTTCCATTTCCGTTAGCCATGTTCACCCGTTGTGGATCTAAGGATCCTTCTTTGTATTTCTCGAACTTCTTCGAATCTGAGGAATATTAATGCTCTGTGCCCACACTTCATTCCGCCAAGATTCACCACGATTTCCTCATAAAGTAGGATTCTTTTATCAATCCCATCTTACATGCTATACTTGGTGAATATATCCATGTTTTGGATATTAAAGGACTTTTTAGAGAACATGTTTAAGTATACCCTATAGGATTCTCCCGAACCTTGAGTTATCATATATAAGTTAATCGTTAATCGTTCAATAGTTCTGCTGCAAGAAAGCTGGTTCTTAGATAAGTTTATCAAATGAGCAAAAGAAGTTATAGAATATGGAGGAATATTCAACATCCATTTTAAGGCTGGTCTTGTTAAGGTACCACCAAAGACCTTCATATCACGGATCCATGGTCTTCCACGGACCATGTTGTGCCAAGGTAATGAATATTGACACAAATTCATTGGAGAGAATTCACACCTTCGATGTAGACATGAAGTCTGATTTCACGAATGGTGGCTTTAGCTTCTCCGTAAATCATGCTAATATCAAAGATTTAGAAGTTTACCACGTCTCCGGAATTCCCATTCTTTCAGGGTCTCTAGTGGAATGATATTGACTGAGCTAACCTTGTCTGTGAGGATCTTGCGTACATAGTGATTAGTACATCTAAATTGTTAACTAACACATTCTGATGAGGATCCTAAATGCCATTCATGTCTTCTTCATCAAATGAAACAACTGTGGTTTTTCCTTCTATTCCTTCCAACAAGTTCTTTGAGGTGTCCTTTGCTCAACAGATAACTTATCTCCTTCCTTAGAGCATAAAATCCCTCGTATTATAGCCGAAGTCTTCATTATATACGCACCATTTGGATTTTCTTTTTTTGTTGATAGTTTATCATTTCTTCAGGGCCACCTTGATTTTTCACATAGAAATCGCATAGCAAACAATGATTCAACATATCGGTAGAAAATCAGTTTAGTATATCTTAGGATATTCATCCTCCGCTTCATCTTCTTCCACTAAATTGATTATGGCATTGTATGGCATTGACTTTTATGATTTGTTGAAGGATGCTTCCCACTTCCGTTAGCCATGTTCACCCGTTGTGGATCTAAGGATCCTTCTTTGTATTTCTCGATCTTCTTCGAATCTGAGGAATATTAATGCTTTGTGCCACACTTCATTCCCGCTAGGATTCATCACGATTTCCTCATAAAGTAGGGATTCTTTTCTCTATCCCATCTTACATGCTTATACTTTGGTGAATATATCCACGTTTTGGATATTAAAGGATTTTTTAGAGAACATGTTTAAGTATACCCAATGGGATTCTCCCGAATCTTAAGTTATCATATATAAGTTAAGCGTTAATCGTTCAATAGGTCTGCTGCAAGTAAGCTGGTTCTTAAATAAGTTTATCAAATGAGCAAAAGAAGTTATAGAATATGGAGGAAAATTCAATAGCCATTTTAAGGCTGGTCTTGTTAAGGTACCACCAAAGACCATATCACGGATCCATAGTCTTCCATGGACCATGTTGTGCCAAGGTAATGAATATTGACACAAATTCATTGGAGAGAATACGCACCTTCGATGTAGACATGAAGTCTGATTTCACGAATGGTGGCTTTAGCTTCTCCGTAAATCATGCTAAAATCAAAGATTTAGAAGTTACCACGGTCTCCGGAATTCCCATTCTTTTCAAGGTCTCTAGTGGAATGATATTGACTGAGCTACCCTTGTCTGTGAGGATCTTGCGTACATAGTGATTAGCTACATCTAAATTGTTAACTAACACATTCTGATGAGGATCCTAAATGCCATTCATGTCTTCTTCATCAAATGAAACAACTGTGGTTTTTCCTTCTTTTCCTTCCAACAAGTTCTTTGAGGTGTCCTTTGCTCAACAGATAACTTATCTCCTTCCTTAGAGCATAAAAGCCCTCGGTATTATAGGCGAAGTCTTCATTATATACGCACCATTTGGATTTCCTTTTTTTGTTGATAGTTTATCATTTCTTCGGGGCCACCTTGATTTTTCACGTAGAAATCGCATAGCAAACAAGGATTCAACATATCGGTAGAAAATCAGTTTAGTATATCTTAAGATATTCATCCTCCTCTTCATCTTCTTCCACTAAATTGATTATGGCATTGTATGGCATTGACTTTTATGATTTGTTGAAGGATGCTTCCCATTTCCGTTAGCCATGTTCACCCGTTGTGGATCTAAGGATCCGTCTTTGTATTTCTCGATCTTCTTCGAATCTGAGGAATATTAATGCTCTGTGCCACACTTCATTCCCGCAAGGATTCATCACGATTTCCTCACAAAGTAGGGATTCTTTTCTCAATCCCATCTTACATGCTTATACTTTGGTGAATATATCCAAGTTTTGGATATTAAAGGATTTTTTAGAGAACATGTTTAAGTATACCCTATGGGATTCTCCCAAACCTTAAGTTATCATATATAAGTTAATCGTTAAGCGTTCAATAATTCTGCTGCAAGAAAGCTGGTTCTTAAATAAGTTTATCAAATGAGCAAAAGAAGTTATAGAATATGGAGGAATATTCAATAGCCATTTTAAGGCTGGTCTTGTTAAGGTACCACCAAAGACCTTCATATCACGGATCCATGGTCTTCCATGGACCATGTTGTGCCAAGGTAATGAATATTGACACAAATTCATTGGAGAGAGTACGCACCTTCGATGTAGACATGAAGTCTGATTTCACGAATGGTGGCTTTAGCTTCTCCGTAAATCATGCTAAAATCAAAGATTTAGAAGTTACCACGGTCTCCGGAATTCCCATTCTTTTCAAGGTCTCTAGTGGAATGATATTGACTGAGCTACCCTTGTCTGTGAGGATCTTGCGTACATTGTGATTAGCTACATCTAAATTGTTAACTAACACATTCTGATGAGGATCCTAAATGCCATTCATGTCTTCTTCATCAAATGAAACAACTGTGGTTTTTCCTTCTTTTCCTTCCAACAAGTTCTTTGAGGTGTCCTTTGCTCAACAGATAACTTATCTCCCTCCTTAGAGCATAAAATCCCTCGGTATATAGCCGAAGTCTTCATTATATACGCACCATTTGGATTTTCTTTTTTGTTGATAGTTATCATTTCTTCAGGGCCACCTTGATTTTTCAGGTAGAAATCGCATAGCAAACAATGATTCAACATATCGGTAGAAAATCAGTTTAGTATATTAAGATATTCATCCTCCTCTTCATCTTCTTCCACTAAATTGATTATGGCATTGTATGGCATTGACTTTTATGATTTGTTGAAGGATGCTTCCCATTTCCGTTAGCCATGTTCACCCGTTGTGGATCTAAGGATCCTCTTTTGTATTTCTCGATCTTCTTCGAATCTGAGGAATATTAATGCTCTGTGCCACACTTCATTCCCGCAAGGATTCATCACGATTTCCTCATAAAGTGGGGATTCTTTATCAATCCCATCTTACATGCTTATACTTTGGTGAATATATCCAAGTTTTGGATATTCGAGGATTTTTTAGAGAACATGTTTAAGTATAGCCTATGGGATTCTCCCGAACCTTGAGTTATCATATATAAGTCACTCGTTAATCGTTCAATAGTTCTGCTGCAAGAAAGGTGGTTCTTAAATAAGTTTATCAAATGAGCAAAAGAAGTTATAGAATATGGAAGAACATTCAATAGCCATTTTAAGGCTGGTCTTGTTAAGGTACCACCAAAGGCCTTCATATCAGGGATCCATGGTCTTCCATGGATCATGTTGTGCCAAGGTAACGAATATTGACACAAATTCGTTGGAGAGAATTCACAACTTCTATGTAGACATGTAGTCTGATTTCACGAATGGTGGCCTTAGCTTCTCCGCTAAATCTTGCTTAAATCAAAGATTTAGAAGTTACCACATTCTCTGGAATTCCCATTCTTTTCAAGGTCTCTAGTGGAATGATATTGACTGAGCTACCTTTGTCCGTGAGGATCTTGCGTACATAGTGATTAGCTACATCTAAATTGCTAACTAAGACATCCTGATGAGGATCCTAAATGTCATTCATGTCTTCTTCATCAAATGAAACAACTGTGGTTTTTCCTTCTTTTCCTTCCAACAAGTTCTTTGAGGTGTCCTTTGCTCAACAGATACTTATCTCCTTCCTTAGAGCATAAAAGCCCTCGGTATTATAGCCGAAGTCTTCATTATATACGCACCATTTGGATTTCCTTTTTTTTGATAGTTTATCATTTCTTCAACGCCACCTTGATTTTTCACGTAGGTTCTGCATAGCGAACAATGATTCAACATATCGGTAGAAAATCAGTGTAGTATATCTTAAGATATTCATCCTCCTCTTCATCTTCTTCCACTAAATTGATTATGCCATTGTATGGCATTGACTTTTATGATTTGTTAAAGGATGCTTCCCATTTCCGTTAGCCATGTTCACCCGTTGTGGATCTAAGGATCCTTCTTTGTATTTCGATCTTCTTCCAATCCGAGGAATATTAATGCTCTGTGCCGCACTTCATTCCGCAAGGATTCATCACGATATTCTCATAACGTGGGGATTCTTTTATCAATCTCATTTTACATGCTTATACTCGAGTGAATATATCCAAGTTTTGGATATTCGAGGATTTTTTAGAGTACATGTTTAAATATAGCCTATGGGATTCTCCCAAACCTTGAGTTATCATATATAAGTCACTCGTTAATCGTTCAATAGTTCTGCTGCAAGAAAGCTGGTTGTAAACAAGTTTACCATATGTGCAAAAGAAGTTATAGAATAAGGAGGAACATTCAATAGCCATTTTAAGGCTGGTCTTGTTAAGGTACCACCAAAGGCCTTCATATCATGGATCCATGGTCTTCTATGGATCATGTTTTGCCAAGGTAACGAATATTGACACAAATTCGTTGGAGAGAATTCACAACTTCGATGTAGACATGTAGTCTGATTTCACGAATGGTGGCTTTGGCTTCTCCGCTAAATCATGCTTAAATCAAAGATTTAGAAGTTACCAAAGTCTCTGGAATTCCCATTCTTTTCAAGGTCTCCAGTGGAATGATATTGACTGAGCTACCTTTGTTCGTGAGGATCTTGCGTACATAGTGATTAGCAACATCTAAATTGCTAACTAAGACATCCTGGTGAGGATCCTAAATGTTATTCATGTCTTCTTCATCAAAGGAAACAACTGCGGTTTTTCCTTCGTTTCCTTCCAACAAGTTCTTTGAGGTGTCCTTTGCTCAACTGATAACTTATCTCCTTCCTTAGAGCATAAAAGCCCTCGGTATTATAGCCGAAGTCTTCATTATATACGCACCATTTGGATTTCCTTTTTTTTTGATATTTTATCATTTCTTCAGGGCCACCTTGATTTTTCACATAGGTTCTGCATAGCAAACAATGATTCAACATATCGGTAGAAAATCAGTTTAGTATATCTTAAGATATTCATCCTCCCCTTCATCTTCTTCACTAAATTGATTATGGCATTGTATGGCATTGACTTTATGATTTGTTAAAGGATGCTTCCCATTTCCGTTAGCCATGTTCACCCGTTGTGGATCTAAGGATCCTTCTTTCTATTTCTCGATCTTCTTCAAATCCGTGGAATATTAATGCTCTGTGCCACACTTCATTCCGCAAGGATTCATCACGATATCCTCATAACGTGGGGATTCTTTTATCAATCTCATTTTACATGCTTATACTCGGGTGAATATATCCAAGTTTTGGATATTCGAGGATTTTTTAGGGTACATGTTTAAATATAGCCTATGGGATTCTCCGAAACCTTGAGTTATCATATATAAGTCACTCGTTAATCGTTCAATA
Organism: Mikania micrantha; assembly: GCA_009363875.1. Lineage (NCBI taxonomy): Eukaryota > Viridiplantae > Streptophyta > Magnoliopsida > Asterales > Asteraceae > Mikania > Mikania micrantha. The sequence continues at coordinate 60,533 of SZYD01002284.1, read as the reverse complement.
GTTCTGCTGCAAGAAAGATGGTTGTTAAACAAGTTTATCAAATGTGCAAAAGAAGTTATAGAATAAGGAGGAACATTCAATAGCCATTTTAAGGCTGGTCTTGTTAAGGTACCACCAAAGGCCTTCATATCATGGATCCATGGTCTTCTATGGATCATGTTTTGCCAAGGTAACGAATATTGACACAAATTCGTTGGAGAGAATTCACAAGTTCGATGTAGACATGTAGTCTGATTTCATGAATGGTGGCTTTGGCTTCTCTGCTAAATCATGCTTAAATCAACGATTTAGAAGTTACCACAGTCTCTGGAATTCCCACTCTTTCAAGGTCTCTAGTGGAATGATATTGACTGAGCTACCTTTGTCCGTGAGGATCTTGCGTACATAGTGATTAGCTACATCTAAATTGCTAACTAAGACATCCTGATGAGGATCCTAAATGTCATTCATCTCTTCTTCATCAAATGAAACAACTGCGGTTTTTCCTTCGTTTCCTTTTGGATTTCCTTTTTTGTTGATAGTTTATCAATTCTTCTGGGCCACCTTGATTTTTCACGTAGGTTCTGCATAGCAAACAATGATTCAACATATCGGTAGAAAATCAGTTTAGTATATCTTAAGATATTCATCCTCCTCTTCATCTTCTTCCACTAAATTGATTATGGCATTGTATGGCATTGACTTTTATGATTTGTTAAAGGATGCTTCCCATTTCCGTTAGCCATGTTCACCGTTGTGGATCTAAGGATCCTTCTTTCTATTTCTCGATCTTCTTCAAATCCGTGGAATATTAATGCTCTGTGCCACACTTCATTCCGCAAGGATTCATCACGATATCCTCATAACGTGGGGATTCTTTTATCAATCTCATTTTACATGCTTATACTCGGGTGAATATATCCAAGTTTTGGATATTCGAGGATTTTTTAGAGTACATGTTTAAATATAGCCTATGGGATTCTCCCAAACCTTGAGTTATCATATATAAGTCACTCGTTAATCGTTCAATAGGTCTGCTGCAAGAAAGATGGTTGTTAAATAAGTTTATCAAATGAGCAAAAGAAGTTATAGAATATGGAGGAAAATTCAATAGCCATTTTAAGGCTGGTCTTGTTAAGGTACCACCAAAGGCCTTCATATCACGGATCCATGGTCTTCCATGGACCATGTTGTGCCAAGGTAATGAATATTGACACAAATTCATTGGAGAGAATACGCACCTTCGATGTAGACATGAAGTCTGATTTCACGAATGGTGGCTTTAGCTTCTCCGTAAATCATGCTAAAATCAAAGATTTAGAAGTTACCACGGTCTCCGGAATTCCCATTCTTTTCAAGGTCTCTAGTGGAATGATATTGACTGAGCTACCCTTGTCTGTGAGTGTCACACCCCCACCTCCTGTTACACCAGACGACGTCATTTTTAAAGGTAGCGGAAGCATAGCGGCGAAGTCTCGAAGGTGAGGGGTGACTTACTTGATCCGGTATCATAACACACATAGTTAAGAAAAGCACTAATTACAAATCACGACAAATATTTATTACATGTCCTGAATATCCGTTTACAACTTAAGTTCCTTCTATTACATCCCAAGTCCTAACTACATGGTGCGTGCACAGGTGTTTCCTCACCGTTGGTACTGATTACCTGTAAAAGATTTAAAGTTTAAAAATATCAGTATAAAACTGGTGAGTTCATAAATAAGACTCGATACAATATGATATGATAGTAAAGTCAATGGTACACATTAACATAAGTGAATAATCATGTGACCCGTATCCAGATCCTTTCTGACAGTCCAGTCTAGAAAATAACCGAAGTTAAAATCCGTGCCTCTAACTCAATGTCTCACTACATCAAGTCGATACCAGGAATGGTGACAAGCATTCACACAAGGGTAGACGCTATCTATCCATGAATGGGGTTGTCAGCCCGATAGTACTATCTTTGTCCACACATTCGGCCCCACATGGGTTAACCAGATACAGTTGGTTTTGAGGACTTTTGTTGTACACAGAAAATAGTCATAATCCCATGACACCCACATGCAAGCCGGTATTGCAATTGTTACTAAACATATCACACGTTTGATAAAGATTTCATAATAGTCACCCCGATGTTAAGAAAACAGTAAAAGAAAAGGGGTTGTATGAAACTCACCTGAAGTTTATGAAAAGATAAAATCACACGAACGGTGGCTAAAAATGCTAATCTGCATTAGTTTATTTATAATTAATTATTTGTGTTTTAACTTGCTGATTAGATCTGTTTGAACGTTCAATGTCACCGACATTGTAATGAAAAGTCATCGAACTAACATTAGATGTTTAATTAATTATTTAGTCTAATATCATACAATGTACTATAATGTAGGTACCTATACCCGTTTAGGTACCTTGTGTTAAGTTGATGACTCATTGGATTAGCCGGAATAATCTCCGACTAATTAGTTAGGTAATGCTGTTGATTATATTACTTAAACAGTCCCTAGATGAAATCTCGGCTTAGGAATGATTAATTCTTGTCACTAATTATCCATGTATCACAAAACATAACAATATGACATTTGAATAGGTTAAACAATCATGTTTAACATATTAATCCGACTGTTATCATAAAACCAGACAGTTATTCCAATTGGTAGGGTAATAACTGTGATTAGTTTGAAACACTTGGGATTAACCTTGCATTTCAAAGATTAACCAAAATAATCACTTACATTGTCATAATCCAATGGTTTAAACCATTAGAAGTATTGTTATGGTTTAGTGAAAACCGGGCATTATAACGGATCAAAACAGGCATTTACCCGTTAACAAGACAAGTTATCCGTCAAAAATCATTCCTAGCTATCATCTAAGCAATAATCAACAACCCTAACTATATCATTACGTTCAAAAACACGATCTAATCAATGAAGATCAAGTCAGAAGATTAAAAAGGATAGTTACCCAAATCAGACGATTCTACGGACAAAATCACGATCAGGACGTGTATACACGTTCACCGGTTCGAGCTGGACGTTCTGGTGGTGTCAAATATGAGTTTTGGTGGGAGATTGGTCAAGATCTTGAGTTACAGAGGGTTTAAAGTCGAGAGGAAAGAAAATAGAATTTCTGCATGCTTCTGCGATATAACAAGCTGGTTCAACAGACCGACCTACTCGTCGCGTACCGCGACGAGTGGCCCACATGTCGTCGCGTACCGCGAGGGATTCCGGATAAAATTTGATATCTTGACTTGTCGCGTACCGCGACAAGACTCCAAGGAGTCGTCGCGTACCGCGAGGGATCCAATTTCAAGATTTTTCTTCGTTTCGCGATTCCGGACAATCCGTAACTCGGTTTCACGCACGGTTTTCTCCCATGTTCCCAATTTCTCGCACACTTTAAACCTGTAATGATTAAAATCATCAATTTAACACAGATTCCTAGAACGACCAAACGTGCTCGTGTTATTGATGACGTAATGTTACCTGCAATTGTCACAGTCTCCTCATGTTACAGAAATTTCGTCCCGAAATTTGCTTTAACTCCTACAGTTTGATCGCCTATGTAAACAAATGAGGATACTTCTGTTTCATGCGGTCTTCACGTTCCCAAGTGTACTCTGGCCCTCGTTTAGAATTCCATTTGACTTTTACAATTGGTATTCGACTTCGTTTGAGGGTCTTTTCATCTCGATCCATTACTTCGACTGGTTCTTCCGTGAACTGTAGGTTTTCGGCAATGTGTATCTCATCAAGAGGTATGACTAGTGACTCGTCCAATAGGCACTTTTTCAGATTCGAGACATGAAACACATCATGTATGTTACTAAGTTCTGAGGGTAACTCTAATCTGTATGCTACCATTCCAATCCTTTCAAGAATTGTAAATGGTCCTACAAATCTTGGTGAGAGTTTTCCTCGTTTTCCGAATCTGAAAATACCTTTCCAGGGAGAGACTTTTAGCATCACTTTATCACCAATCTGGAATTCGAGTGGTCTACGTCGATTATCAGCATAACTCTTCTGTCGATCGCATGCTGCTTTAATTCGTTCCTGAATGAGCGCGATCTTATCAGTCGTTTCCTGGATCAGTTCCGGGCCAATAATCTGACTTTCGCCTACTTCTGACCAACACACAGGAGATCGGCATTTGCGCCCGTACAAAGCTTCAAATGGAGCACATTGGATACTAGTATGATAGCTGTTATTATAAGAAAATTCAACCAATGGCAGATGAGTATCCCAGCTACCTCCAAAATCAATTACACAGCTTCGAAGCATGTCTTCTAATGTTTGATTTGTACGTTCAGTCTGCCCATCCGTTTGTGGATGATAAGCTGTGCTCATGTTGATCTGTGTACCCAAGGCATGTTGAAGAGTTTGCCAAAAACGTGACATAAATCGACTATCTCTATCAGAAATAATAGAGATTGGCACTCCATGTCGCATTACGATTTCGTTGATGTAGAGTTTAGCTAAACGGTCCATGGAATAGTCTTCCCGAATTGGTAAGAAATGTGCTGATTTGGTAAGGCGATCTACGATGACCCAAATAGCATCATGGTTATGCGCCGTTCTGGGTAATTTAGTGATGAAATCCATGGAAATTTGTTCCCATTTCCACATAGGGATTTCTGGTTGTTGCAATAGCCCAGATGGTCTTTGATGTTCTGCCTTAACCTTAAGGCACGTTAAGCATTTATTCACATATTCTGCTATTTGTTTCTTCATACCAGGCCACCAGTAGAAGTCTTTGAGATCTTATACATCTTGTCAGTACCTGGATGAATAGAATATTTGGATTTGTGAGCTTCGTCCAAGATAATTGGTCTGATATTACCAAGTACTGGGATCCATGCTCGGTTTTTGAAATATAATATTCCATCCGTTTTGGTTTCAAGTTGTTTATCTAACCCTCGTAATTTCTCAACGGTGTAATTTGTTGTTTGCAAGGCCTGCCGTTGAGTTTCACGTATTTGAGGGTTTAGACTAGTTTGAATCGTCATTTCCAGCGCTTTCACACGTATGGGTTTGACTCTCTCTTTGCGACTTAAAGCATCGGCTACAACATTTGCTTTACCTGGGTGGTAACGGATTTCGCAGTCATAGTCGTTCAGAAGTTCCACCCATCGCCTTTGTCGCATATTTAGCATTTTCTGATCTAGAATGTGTTGAAGACTTTTGTGATCTGTATAGACCGTACACTTCGTCCCGTACAAGTAATGTCTCCATATCTTGAGTGCAAACACTACTGCACCAAGTTCTAGATCATGAGTGGTGTAATTCTTCTCGTGCACTTTTAGCTGCCGAGAAGCATAGGCAATCACCTTGTTGTTCTGCATCAGCACACACCCGAGTCCTTGACGTGAGGCATCACAGAAGACTATGAAATTCTCTGTGCCTTCTGGTAGTGCCAGAATAGGTGCATTGCAGAGTTTATGCTTCAACAGTTGAAATGCCTCCTCCTGTTGAGAGTCCCATATGAACTTTTGATCTTTCTGGGTTAGAGTAGTTAAAGGCAAGGCTATCTTTGAAAAGTTCTTGATGAATCTTCTGTAATAGCCCGCTAACCCTAAGAATTGACGAATCTCTGTTGGGGTTTTCGGTGTCTCCCATTGCTTTACCGCTTCAATCTTGCTGGGATCCACTTGTATACCATTTTCATTTACTACATGCCCAAGAAACTGGACTTCCCGTAACCAGAACTCACATTTGGAAAATTTGGCATAAAGTTTCTCATGTGCTAAAAGTTCCAAGATCAGTTTTAAGTGTTGCACATGTTCTTGTTGACTGCGGGAGTAAATGAGAATGTCATCAATAAAAACAATCACGAATTTATCCAAGTAAGGTCTACACACACGATTCATCAGATCCATAAACACTGCAGGCGCATTAGTCAGCCCGAAGGGCATTACTAAAAACTCATAATGCCCGTATCGAGTTCGAAAAGCTGTTTTAGAAACATCATCATCATGGATTCGTAGTTGATGATATCCAGATCTGAGATCGATTTTTGAAAAATAGATAGCACCTTGCAATTGATCGAATAGATCATCTATACGGGGTAGTGGATAACGATTTTTGATTGTCAATTTATTGAGTTCCCGATAGTCGATACACATCCTGAGAGTACCGTCCTTCTTTTTCACAAAAAGGATAGGTGCGCCCCAAGGTGAGTAACTCGGTCTAATGAAACCTTTGTCTAAAAGTTCCTGTAATTGACTCGATAGTTCTTGCATTTCCGATGGAGCCAATCGGTAAGGAGCTTTAGCTATAGGTGCTGCTCCTGGTACTAAGTCAATACGAAACTCAACTTGTCTCACTGGGGGTAATCCTGATATATCGTCAGGAAAAACTTCAGGATATTCTCGAACTACAGGAATGTCTTCAATACGTTTTTGATGTGGTTTGTTTTCAGTCACGTAAGCTAAAAAGGCTTGACAGCCCTTTCTTAAGCACTTTCGAGCTTGCATACATGATATGATACTCAGTTTCCTGCCAGCCCTTTCACCTTGTATCATAAGTGTATCACCATTTGGTAATGAAATACGAATCATCTTATTTTGACATATGACTTCCACTCGATTTTCTGAAAGCCAGTCCATACCAATAACAACATCAAAGCTTCCCAATTCAATAGGAAGAAGATCAATATTAAAAAGATGATCGTTTAGATTCAATAAACACCCTTGAATCACATTGTTAGTCATAATTGACTTGCCATTAGCAAGTTCAATGACGTAAGGGTTTGTTAGGTTATCAACGGCCAATCCGAGTAGTGAAGCAAAATCAGAGGAAACAAAACTTTTGTCCGCTCCGGTGTCAAAAAGAACAGATACATAGTGATTGTTAAGAAGAAACGTACCGGTAACGGTGTTGTTATCACGTCGAGCCTCTTCCGCCCCTATCTGGAAGGCTCTTCCTCTTGCTTCATTGCCCTGGTTGGTGTTGTTGGTAGGGCAGTTTTTCATGAAGTGATCCGGGCTTCCACATCTGAAACACGACCGGTTGATTTGTTGTGGTTGTTGTTGTTGAGTTCCTTGGTTTGATCGGCGAACAGGGAGATTGCAATATTTGGAGAAATGCCCGACCTTGTTACAATTGTTACAAACAGGGCAGGGTCCCACATGATGAAATGGGCACTTAAGACATTTAGGTGCTTGCCCTACATAGGCTTTTCTCTCCAAAGTTGTGGCAATGTATCCCTTTGCCATTTGCACATTCCGGCTGGGTTCCACCGGAGCCCCTGGTTTGCCTTTCCCAACCCATTTTCGTTTCACCCCTTTAACAGTGCTGGGGGTAGTGGTTGCCAGACTGCTGCTTGACTCACCTTTCACTGTCAATGTACCACTTCTTACTGCAACATCGGTAAGCCTGGTGGTTAAGGTGATAGCATGTTTCAAAGTACGTGGTTCAGCTGCCGTGACCATTCCCTTGATTTGAGGTACCAGACCTTTGATATATTTTTCTATCAAAGCCTGCTCAGTTGGAAACATGTTTGGCAGCAGACATGTTAATTCGTGAAATCGATCGGTATATTTCAAACAATCTGCACCGATCATAGAATGGTTCCAAAATTCCTCTTGGAGCTTTTGGATTTCAGTGATGGGACAATATTCTGACAGAATCAAAGTTTTAAACTCGTCCCAAGTCATAGCATCCACAACAGCCGTGGTCAAGGTTTTTGCCTGGGTATTCCACCAGGTCAATGCTGAGTCTGTCAGTGAACAAGCTGCATAAGACACTTTGTGTTCAGCCAAACACTGGCTGATCTTGAGCTTAGTCTCCATGCTCTCAATCCATTTCAAAAGTCCTGACGCTCCCTCCTTCCCCGTAAAAGTAGGGGGGATTGCAAGAAGCGAAGTACTTATAAGTGCATCCTCGTTGTGGAGGATCCGGATTGATTGTGTTGGTACTAGTCGTATGGCGGGTTTCAACATGTCCGCCTGTAGCATTATGCTCCGTATGGACTCTACCCGAGCCAGAAGCACGATTTGTTTGATATTGGGCCAACATGCCGTAAGAACAGCGGATAATTGGTCACCTGCTATACGAGCAACGTCCGCTTCATTTAGACTAGGTCCATTCACAGGTGGATCCTGAATGGATTCTTGAGTTTGAGGATTTTTAGCAGAACGACCTCTTCTAGGGGCCATAGTCTGATCACACACAGATAAAGTAAAGTCAGAACAAGAATCCATAGTCGTGATAAAGACAAATGTTGTATAACTACTTCGAGTTTTTCACAGTTATATTGTACACCACTAAGTCATGTTCATAGTTGCAGTTATACTAGTACGTCTGTTTGTCTTGCCAAGCGTATACTAGTATCATTTTATAGTCTACCAAAATGACACCGATTTAGACATGTTACTACACTGATATGTACTAGTATTACATTATTTCACTATGATGTAGTACCGATATTAATATGTTTCTACACGTGTTTGTTATGTACTAGTATTACATTATTTCACTATAATGTAACACCGATATTGATATGACCTTATCACAAATTTTGTTACGTACTAGTATTACATTACTTCACCGCAATGTAACACCGATATTGTTATGACTCCACATGAGTCTTGTTATGTACTAGTATTACATTACTTCACCGCAATGTAACACCGATATTGTTATGTTTTCGCACAATTTTCTTTTTATATGACTTGAAAAGTTAGCACCGGCTATAATGTAAAGACACAATGTTGCACATACAATGTTAAAAGAAAACTTTTATTATAACTGTCACAGTTGTACATTAGGATTAGTACATATGCAAGAAAATATCCTAATGCAGTTGTACCCACTATTACAACCTAACCGTCCGAGGCCTATTTTACAAGTCAAAACTTCCTCGGAGTAGTACAGTCCAGCCTATTCGATTCCTTTACCGTAGTAAATACAGTAAACATGTGATAATGATGGCCACCGCTGCCATCACTATTGCTGCGTCCAACAGTCGTAGCTCCATCCTCATATTGCCTAACCCTACCATCCATCCCCTAACTCTCTCTACCCCACTCCTACACATACCACCCAAAGTCCACTGAAGTCTACCCTCAATCACCTCCCTCCATGCCCTGGCACCTGCCTCCAGGACAGCAACATGTTCAGCTAAACTCTCATAGGCCGTGCGAGTTTCCCACAGAGTGTCACGTGTTTCCTGCAATGAAACACGCGATAACTGAAGATCCAATGTAACCCGTTGCAGCTGAACTCTCATCTCAGCCTGCTGAGATGACTCGCCTTCCTCATGTATGGAATGAGGTACATCCCGGGGTGCTAGTGGTCCTCTCGGAATAGGACCTGTCGAGATGCGGGCTCGTCCCCGCCTTCCTCCAAACCCTGTAAATACTGGTACTTGCTGTGGTGGTGTAGGGCTTTGTGCCCTCCCGATAGCTGGTGAGTCAGCATCTAACAGATGCTGAGGTATAGGTGGTGTAGGTGGTATTGATGGTAAAGTCTGGTGGGACATTTGAGATGACGGCACTGTCTGTGTTGATCCTGAACTTGTTTCCGTGCCAAATGAATCACTTTCTGAGTCTGACATTGCTGTATCGACACACAAGTTCGTATTAGTAACATAAAATAAATAAATAACAACAACATTTATTTGAGTGTTTATATTTGTTAACTATGTTCGGTGCTCTCAGTGTAACTATTCGAGCCTATGGTTATAATCTAGGTTTCTAAGTCCGCCTAAATTCTATAACCTGTGGCTCTGATACCACCCTGTCACACCCCCACCTCCTGTTACACCAGACGACGTCATTTTTAAAGGTAGCGGAAGCATAGCGGCGAAGTCTCGAAGGTGAGGGGTGACTTACTTGATCCGGTATCATAACACACATAGTTAAGAAAAGCACTAATTACAAATCACGACAAATATTTATTACATGTCCTGAATATCCGTTTACAACTTAAGTTCCTTCTATTACATCCCAAGTCCTAACTACATGGTGCGTGCACAGGTGTTTCCTCACCGTTGGTACTGATTACCTGTAAAAGATTTAAAGTTTAAAAATATCAGTATAAAACTGGTGAGTTCATAAATAAGACTCGATACAATATGATATGATAGTAAAGTCAATGGTACACATTAACATAAGTGAATAATCATGTGACCCGTATCCAGATCCTTTCTGACAGTCCAGTCTAGAAAATAACCGAAGTTAAAATCCGTGCCTCTAACTCAATGTCTCACTACATCAAGTCGATACCAGGAATGGTGACAAGCATTCACACAAGGGTAGACGCTATCTATCCATGAATGGGGTTGTCAGCCCGATAGTACTATCTTTGTCCACACATTCGGCCCCACATGGGTTAACCAGATACAGTTGGTTTTGAGGACTTTTGTTGTACACAGAAAATAGTCATAATCCCATGACACCCACATGCAAGCCGGTATTGCAATTGTTACTAAACATATCACACGTTTGATAAAGATTTCATAATAGTCACCCCGATGTTAAGAAAACAGTAAAAGAAAAGGGGTTGTATGAAACTCACCTGAAGTTTATGAAAAGATAAAATCACACGAACGGTGGCTAAAAATGCTAATCTGCATTAGTTTATTTATAATTAATTATTTGTGTTTTAACTTGCTGATTAGATCTGTTTGAACGTTCAATGTCACCGACATTGTAATGAAAAGTCATCGAACTAACATTAGATGTTTAATTAATTATTTAGTCTAATATCATACAATGTACTATAATGTAGGTACCTATACCCGTTTAGGTACCTTGTGTTAAGTTGATGACTCATTGGATTAGCCGGAATAATCTCCGACTAATTAGTTAGGTAATGCTGTTGATTATATTACTTAAACAGTCCCTAGATGAAATCTCGGCTTAGGAATGATTAATTCTTGTCACTAATTATCCATGTATCACAAAACATAACAATATGACATTTGAATAGGTTAAACAATCATGTTTAACATATTAATCCGACTGTTATCATAAAACCAGACAGTTATTCCAATTGGTAGGGTAATAACTGTGATTAGTTTGAAACACTTGGGATTAACCTTGCATTTCAAAGATTAACCAAAATAATCACTTACATTGTCATAATCCAATGGTTTAAACCATTAGAAGTATTGTTATGGTTTAGTGAAAACCGGGCATTATAACGGATCAAAACAGGCATTTACCCGTTAACAAGACAAGTTATCCGTCAAAAATCATTCCTAGCTATCATCTAAGCAATAATCAACAACCCTAACTATATCATTACATTCAAAAACACGATCTAATCAATGAAGATCAAGTCAGAAGATTAAAAAGGATAGTTACCCAAATCAGACGATTCTACGGACAAAATCACGATCAGGACGTGTATACACGTTCACCGGTTCGAGCTGGACGTTCTGGTGGTGTCAAATATGAGTTTTGGTGGGAGATTGGTCAAGATCTTGAGTTACAGAGGGTTTAAAGTCGAGAGGAAAGAAAATAGAATTTTCTGCATGCTTCTGCGATATAACAAGCTGGTTCAACAGACCGACCTACTCGTCGCGTACCGCGACGAGTGGCCCTCATATCGTCGCGTACCGCGAGGGATTCCGGATAAAATTTGATATCTTGACTTGTCGCGTACCGCGACAAGACTCCAAGGAGTCGTCGCGTACCGCGAGGGATCCAATTTCAAGATTTTTCTTCGTTTCGCGATTCCGGACAATCCGTAACTCGGTTTCACGCACGGTTTTCTCCCATGTTCCCAATTTCTCGCACACTTTAAACCTGTAATGATTAAAATCATCAATTTAACACAGATTCCTAGAACGACCAAACGTGCTCGTGTTATTGATGACGTAATGTTTACCTGCAATTGTCACAGTCTCCTCCTGTTACAGAAATTTCGTCCCGAAATTTGCTTTAACTCCTACAATTTGATCGCCTATGTAAACAAATGAGGATACTTCTGTTTCATGCGGTCTTCACGTTCCCAAGTGTACTCTGGCCCTCTTTTAGAATTCCATTTGACTTTTACAATTGGTATTCGACTTCGTTTGAGGGTCTTTTCATCTCGATCCATTACTTCGACTGGTTCTTCCGTGAACTGTAGGTTTTCGGCAATGTGTATCTCATCAAGAGGTATGACTAGTGACTCGTCCAATAGGCACTTTTTCAGATTCGAGACATGAAACACATCATGTATGTTACTAAGTTCTGAGGGTAACTCTAATCTGTATGCTACCATTCCAATCCTTTCAAGAATTGTAAATGGTCCTACAAATCTTGGTGAGAGTTTTCCTCGTTTACCGAATCTGAAAATACCTTTCCAGGGAGAGACTTTTAGCATCACTTTATCACCAATCTGGAATTCGAGTGGTCTACGTCGATTATCAGCATAACTCTTCTGTCGATCGCATGCTGCTTTAATTCGTTCCTGAATGAGCGCGATCTTATCAGTCGTTTCCTGGATCAGTTCCGGGCCAACAATCTGACTTTCGCCTACTTCTGACCAACACACAGGAGATCGGCATTTGCGCCCGTACAAAGCTTCAAATGGAGCACATTGGATACTAGTATGATAGCTGTTATTATAAGAAAATTCAACCAATGGCAGATGAGTATCCCAGCTACCTCCAAAATCAATTACACAGCTTCGAAGCATGTCTTCTAATGTTTGATTTGTACGTTCAGTTTGCCCATCCGTTTGTGGATGATAAGCTGTGCTCATGTTGATCTGTGTACCCAAGGCATGTTGAAGAGTTTGCCAAAAACGTGACATAAATCGACTATCTCTATCAGAAATAATAGAGATTGGCACTCCATGTCGCATTACGATTTCGTTGATGTAGAGTTTAGCTAAACGGTGCATGGAATAGTCTTCCCGAATTGGTAAGAAATGTGCTGATTTGGTAAGGCGATCTACGATGACCCAAATAGCATCATGGTTATGCGCCGTTCTGGGTAATTTAGTGATGAAATCCATGGAAATTTGTTCCCATTTCCACATAGGGATTTCTGGTTGTTGCAATAGCCCAGATGGTCTTTGATGTTCTGCCTTAACCTTAAGGCACGTTAAGCATTTATTCACATATTCTGCTATTTGTTTCTTCATACCAGGCCACCAGTAGAAGTCTTTGAGATCTTTATACATCTTGTCAGTACCTGGATGAATAGAATATTTGGATTTGTGAGCTTCGTCCAAGATAATTGGTCTGATATTACCAAGTACTGGGATCCATGCTCGGTTTTTGAAATATAATATTCCATCCGTTTTGGTTTCAAGTTGTTTATCTAACCCTCGTAATTTCTCAACGGTGTAATTTGTTGTTTGCAAGGCCTGCCGTTGAGTTTCACGTATTTGAGGGTTTAGACTAGTTTGAATCGTCATTTCCAGCGCTTCCAACAAGTTCTTTGAGGTGTCCTTTGCTCAACAGATGACTTATCTCCTTCCTTAGAGCATAAAAGCCCTCGGTATTATAGGCGAAGTCTTCATTATATACGCACCATTTGGATTTCCTTTTTTTGTTGATAGTTTATCATTTCTTCGGGGCCACCTTGATTTTTCAAGTAGAAATCGCATAGCAAACAATGATTCAACATATCGGTAGAAAATCAGTTTAGTATATCTTAAGATATTCATCCTCCTCTTCATCTTCTTCCACTAAATTGATTATGGCATTGTATGGCATTGACTTTTATGATTTGTTGAAGGATGCTTCCCATTTCCGTTAGCCATGTTCACCCGTTGTGGATCTAAGGATCCCTCTTTGTATTTCTCGATCTTCTTCGAATCTGAGGAATATTAATGCTCTGTGCCACACTTCATTCCCGCAAGGATTCATCACGATTTCCTCATAAAGTGGGGATTCTTTTATCAATCCCATCTTACATGCTTATACTTTGGTGAATATATCCAAGTTTTGGATATTCGAGGATTTTTTAGAGAACATGTTTAAGTATAGCCTATGGGATTCTCCCGAACCTTGAGTTATCATATATAAGTCACTCGTTAATCGTTCAATAGTTCTGCTGCAAGAAAGGTGGTTCTTAAATAAGTTTATCAAATGAGCAAAAGAAGTTATAGAATATGGAAGAACATTCAATAGCCATTTTAAGGCTGGTCTTTTTAAGGTACCACCAAAGGCCTTCATATCAGGGATCCATGGTCTTCCATGGATCATGTTGTGCCAAGGTAACGAATATTGACACAAATTCGTTGGAGAGAATTCACAACTTCTATGTAGACATGTAGTCTGATTTCACGAATGGTGGCTTTAGCTTCTCCGCTAAATCTTGCTTAAATCAAAGATTTAGAAGTTACCACATTCTCTGGAATTCCGATTCTTTTCAAGGTCTCTAGTGGAATGATATTGACTGAGCTACCTTTGTCCGTGAGGATCTTGCGTACATAGTGATTAGCTACATCTAAATTGCTAACTAAGACATCCTGATGAGGATCCTAAATGTCATTCATGTCTTCTTCATCAAATGAAACAACTGTGGTTTTTCCTTCTTTTCCTTCCAACAAGTTCTTTGAGGTGTCCTTTGCTCAACAGATAACTTATCTCCTTCCTTAGAGCATAAAAGCCCTCGGTATTATAGCCGAAGTCTTCATTATATACGCACCATTTGGATTTCCTTTTTTTTTGATAGTTTATCATTTCTTCAGGGCCACCTTGATTTTTCACGTAGGTTCTGCATAGCAAACAATGATTCAACATATCGGTAGAAAATCAGTTTAGTATATCTTAAGATATTCATCCTCCTCTTCATCTTCTTCCACTAAATTGATTATGGCATTGTATGGCATTGACTTTTATGATTTGTTAAAGGATGCTTCCCATTTCCGTTAGCCATGTTCACCCGTTGTGGATCTAAGGATCCTTCTTTGTATTTCTCGATCTTCTTCAAATCCGAGGAATATTAATGCTCTGTGCCACACTTCATTCCGCAAGGATTCATCACGATATCCTCATAACGTGGGGATTCTTTTATCAATCTCATTTTACATGCTTATACTCGGGTGAATATATCCAAGTTTTGGATATTCGAGGATTTTTTAGAGTACATGTTTAAATATAGCCTATGGGATTCTCCCAAACCTTGAGTTATCATATATAAGTCACTCGTTAATTGTTCAATAGTTCTGCTGCGAGAAAGATGGTTGTTAAACAAGTTTATCAAATGTGCAAAAGAAGTTATAGAATAAGGAGGAACATTCAATAGCCATTTTAAGGCTGGTCTTGTTAAGGTACCACCAAAGGCCTTCATATCATGGATCCATGGTCTTCTATGGATCATGTTTTGCCAAGGTAACGAATATTGACACAAATTCGTTGGAGAGAATTCACAACTTCGATGTAGACATGTAGTCTGATTTCACGAATGGTGGCTTTAGCTTCTCCGCTAAATCATGCTTAAATCAAAGATTTAGAAGTTACCACAGTCTCTGGAATTCCCATTCTTTTCAAGGTCTCTAGTGGAATGATATTGACTGAGCTACCTTTGTCCGTGAGGATCTTGCGTACATAGTGATTAGCTACATCTAAATTGCTAACTAAGACATCCTGATGAGGATCCTAAATATCATTCATGTCTTCTTCATCAAATGAAACAACTGCGGTTTTTCCTTCTTTTCCTTCCAACAAGTTCTTTGAGGTGTTTTTTCTCAACAGATAACTTATCTCCTTCCTTAGAGCATAAAAGCCCTCGGTATTATAGCCGAAGTCTTCATTATATACGCACCATTTGGATTTCCTTTTTTTTGATAGTTTATCATTTCTTCATGGCCACCTTGATTTTTCACGTAGGTTCTGCATAGCAAACAATGATTCAACATATCGGTAGAAAATCAGTTTAGTATATCTTAAGATATTCATCCTCCTCTTCATCTTCTTCCACTAAATTGATTATGGCATTGTATGGCATTGACTTTTATGATTTGTTAAAGGATGCTTCCCATTTCCGTTAGCCATGTTCACCCGTTGTGGATCTAAGGATCCTTCTTTCTATTTCTCGATCTTCTTCAAATCCGTGGAATATTAATGCTCTGTGCCACACTTCATTCCGCAAGGATTCATCACGATATCCTCATAACGTGGGGATTCTTTTATCAATCTCATTTTACATGCTTATACTCGGGTGAATATATCCAAGTTTTGGATATTCGAGGATTTTTTAGAGTACATGTTTAAATATAGCCTATGGGATTCTCCGAAACCTTGAGTTATCATATATAAGTCACTCGTTAATCGTTCAATAGTTCTGCTGCAAGAAAGATGGTTGTTAAACAAGTTTATCAAATGTGCAAAAGAAGTTATAGAATAAGGAGGAACATTCAATAGCCATTTTAAGGCTGGTCTTGTTAAGGTACCACCAAAGGCCTTCATATCATGGATCCATGGTCTTCTATGGATCATGTTTTGCCAAGGTAACGAATATTGACACAAATTCGTTGGAGAGAATTCACAACTTCGATGTAGACATGTAGTCTGATTTCACGAATGGTGGCTTTAGCTTCTCCGCTAAATCATGCTTAAATCAAAGATTTAGAAGTTACCACAGTCTCTGGAATTCCCACTCTTTTCAAGGTCTCTAGTGGAATGATATTGACTGAGCTACCTTTGTCCGTGAGGATCTTGCGTACATAGTGATTAGCTACATCTAAATTGCTAACTAAGACATCCTGATGAGGATCCTAAATGTCATTCATGTCTTCTTCATCAAATGAAACAACTGTGGTTTTTCCTTCGTTTCCTTTTGGATTTCTTTTTTTGTTGATAGTTTATCATTTCTTCAGGGCCACCTTGATTTTTCACGTAGGTTCTGCATAGCAAACAATGATTCAACATATCGGTAGAAAATCAGTTTAGTATATCTTAAGATATTCATCCTCCTCTTCATCTTCTTCCACTAAATTGATTATGGCATTGTATGGCATTGACTTTTATGATTTGTTAAAGGATGCTTCCCATTTCCGTTAGCCATGTTCACCCGTTGTGGATCTAAGGATCCTTCTTTCTATTTCTCGATCTTCTTCAAATCCGTGGAATATTAATGCTCTGTGCCACACTTCATTCCGCAAGGATTCATCACGATATCCTCATAACGTGGGGATTCTTTTATCAATCTCATTTTACATGCTTATACTCGGGTGAATATATCCAAGTTTTGGATATTCGAGGATTTTTTAGAGTACATGTTTAAATATAGCCTATGGGATTCTCCCAAACCTTGAGTTATCATATATAAGTCACTCGTTAATCGTTCAATAGTTCTGCTGCAAGAAAGATGGTTGTTAAACAAGTTTATCAAATGTGCAAAAGAAGTTATAGAATAAGGAGGAACATTCAATAGCCATTTTAAGGCTGGTCTTGTTAAGGTACCACCAAAGGCCTTCATATCATGGATCCATGGTCTTCTATGGATCATGTTTTGCCAAGGTAACGAATATTGACACAAATTCGTTGGAGAGAATTCACAACTTCGATGTAGACATGTAGTCTGATTTCACGAATGGTGGCTTTAGCTTCTCCGCTAAATCATGCTTAAATCAAAGATTTAGAAGTTACCACAGTCTCTGGAATTCCCACTCTTTTCAAGGTCTCTAGTGGAATGATATTGACTGAGCTACCTTTGTCCGTGAGGATCTTGCGTACATAGTGATTAGCTACATCTAAATTGCTAACTAAGACATCCTGATGAGGATCCTAAATGTCATTCATGTCTTCTTCATCAAATGAAACAACTGTGGTTTTTCCTTCTTTTCCTTCCAACAAGTTCTTTGAGGTGTCCTTTGCTCAACAGATAACTTATCTCCTTCCTTAGAGCATAAAAGCCCTCGGTATTATAGCCGAAGTCTTCATTATATACGCACCATTTGGATTTCCTTTTTTTGTTGATAGTTTATCATTTCTTCAGGGCCACCTTGATTTTTCACGTAGGTTCTGCATAGCAAACAATGATTCAACATATCGGTAGAAAATCAGTTTAGTATATCTTAAGATATTCATCCTCCTCTTCATCTTCTTCCACTAAATTGATTATGGCATTGTATGGCATTGACTTTTATGATTTGTTAAAGGATGCTTCCCATTTCCGTTAGCCATGTTCACCCGTTGTGGATCTAAGGATCCTTCTTTCTATTTCTCGATCTTCTTCAAATCCGTGGAATATTAATGCTCTGTGCCACACTTCATTCCGCAAGGATTCATCACGATATCCTCATAACGTGGGGATTCTTTTATCAATCTCATTTTACATGCTTATACTCGGGTGAATATATCCAAGTTTTGGATATTCGAGGATTTTTTAGAGTACATGTTTAAATATAGCCTATGGGATTCTCCCAAACCTTGAGTTATCATATATAAGTCACTCGTTAATCGTTCAATAGTTCTGCTGCAAGAAAGATGGTTGTTAAACAAGTTTATCAAATGTGCAAAAGAAGTTATAGAATAAGGAGGAACATTCAATAGCCATTTTAAGGCTGGTCTTGTTAAGGTACCACCAAAGGCCTTCATATCATGGATCCATGGTCTTCTATGGATCATGTTTTGCCAAGGTAACGAATATTGACACAAATTCGTTGGAGAGAATTCACAACTTCGATGTAGACATGTAGTCTGATTTCACGAATGGTGGCTTTAGCTTCTCCGCTAAATCATGCTTAAATCAAAGATTTAGAAGTTACCACAGTCTCTGGAATTCCCACTCTTTTCAAGGTCTCTAGTGGAATGATATTGACTGAGCTACCTTTGTCCGTGAGGATCTTGCGTACATAGTGATTAGCTACATCTAAATTGCTAACTAAGACATCCTGATGAGGATCCTAAATGTCATTCATGTCTTCTTCATCAAATGAAACAACTGTGGTTTTTCCTTCTTTTCCTTCCAACAAGTTCTTTGAGGTGTCCTTTGCTCAACAGATAACTTATCTCCTTCCTTAGAGCATAAAAGCCCTCGGTATTATAGCCGAAGTCTTCATTATATACGCACCATTTGGATTTCCTTTTTTTGTTGATAGTTTATCATTTCTTCAGGGCCACCTTGATTTTTCACGTAGGTTCTGCATAGCAAACAATGATTCAACATATCGGTAGAAAATCAGTTTAGTATATCTTAAGATATTCATCCTCCTCTTCATCTTCTTCCACTAAATTGATTATGGCATTGTATGGCATTGACTTTTATGATTTGTTAAAGGATGCTTCCCATTTCCGTTAGCCATGTTCACCCGTTGTGGATCTAAGGATCCTTCTTTCTATTTCTCGATCTTCTTCAAATCCGTGGAATATTAATGCTCTGTGCCACACTTCATTCCGCAAGGATTCATCACGATATCCTCATAACGTGGGGATTCTTTTATCAATCTCATTTTACATGCTTATACTCGGGTGAATATATCCAAGTTTTGGATATTCGAGGATTTTTTAGAGTACATGTTTAAATATAGCCTATGGGATTCTCCCAAACCTTGAGTTATCATATATAAGTCACTCGTTAATCGTTCAATAGTTCTGCTGCAAGAAAGATGGTTGTTAAACAAGTTTATCAAATGTGCAAAAGAAGTTATAGAATAAGGAGGAACATTCAATAGCCATTTTAAGGCTGGTCTTGTTAAGGTACCACCAAAGGCCTTCATATCATGGATCCATGGTCTTCTATGGATCATGTTTTGCCAAGGTAACGAATATTGACACAAATTCGTTGGAGAGAATTCACAACTTCGATGTAGACATGTAGTCTGATTTCACGAATGGTGGCTTTAGCTTCTCCGCTAAATCATGCTTAAATCAAAGATTTAGAAGTTACCACAGTCTCTGGAATTCCCACTCTTTTCAAGGTCTCTAGTGGAATGATATTGACTGAGCTACCTTTGTCCGTGAGGATCTTGCGTACATAGTGATTAGCTACATCTAAATTGCTAACTAAGACATCCTGATGAGGATCCTAAATGTCATTCATGTCTTCTTCATCAAATGAAACAACTGTGGTTTTTCCTTCTTTTCCTTCCAACAAGTTCTTTGAGGTGTCCTTTGCTCAACAGATAACTTATCTCCTTCCTTAGAGCATAAAAGCCCTCGGTATTATAGCCGAAGTCTTCATTATATACGCACCATTTGGATTTCCTTTTTTTGTTGATAGTTTATCATTTCTTCAGGGCCACCTTGATTTTTCACGTAGGTTCTGCATAGCAAACAATGATTCAACATATCGGTAGAAAATCAGTTTAGTATATCTTAAGATATTCATCCTCCTCTTCATCTTCTTCCACTAAATTGATTATGGCATTGTATGGCATTGACTTTTATGATTTGTTAAAGGATGCTTCCCATTTCCGTTAGCCATGTTCACCCGTTGTGGATCTAAGGATCCTTCTTTCTATTTCTCGATCTTCTTCAAATCCGTGGAATATTAATGCTCTGTGCCACACTTCATTCCGCAAGGATTCATCACGATATCCTCATAACGTGGGGATTCTTTTATCAATCTCATTTTACATGCTTATACTCGGGTGAATATATCCAAGTTTTGGATATTCGAGGATTTTTTAGAGTACATGTTTAAATATAGCCTATGGGATTCTCCCAAACCTTGAGTTATCATATATAAGTCACTCGTTAATCGTTCAATAGTTCTGCTGCAAGAAAGATGGTTGTTAAACAAGTTTATCAAATGTGCAAAAGAAGTTATAGAATAAGGAGGAACATTCAATAGCCATTTTAAGGCTGGTCTTGTTAAGGTACCACCAAAGGCCTTCATATCATGGATCCATGGTCTTCTATGGATCATGTTTTGCCAAGGTAACGAATATTGACACAAATTCGTTGGAGAGAATTCACAACTTCGATGTAGACATGTAGTCTGATTTCACGAATGGTGGCTTTAGCTTCTCCGCTAAATCATGCTTAAATCAAAGATTTAGAAGTTACCACAGTCTCTGGAATTCCCACTCTTTTCAAGGTCTCTAGTGGAATGATATTGACTGAGCTACCTTTGTCCGTGAGGATCTTGCGTACATAGTGATTAGCTACATCTAAATTGCTAACTAAGACATCCTGATGAGGATCCTAAATGTCATTCATGTCTTCTTCATCAAATGAAACAACTGTGGTTTTTCCTTCTTTTCCTTCCAACAAGTTCTTTGAGGTGTCCTTTGCTCAACAGATAACTTATCTCCTTCCTTAGAGCATAAAAGCCCTCGGTATTATAGCCGAAGTCTTCATTATATACGCACCATTTGGATTTCCTTTTTTTGTTGATAGTTTATCATTTCTTCAGGGCCACCTTGATTTTTCACGTAGGTTCTGCATAGCAAACAATGATTCAACATATCGGTAGAAAATCAGTTTAGTATATCTTAAGATATTCATCCTCCTCTTCATCTTCTTCCACTAAATTGATTATGGCATTGTATGGCATTGACTTTTATGATTTGTTAAAGGATGCTTCCCATTTCCGTTAGCCATGTTCACCCGTTGTGGATCTAAGGATCCTTCTTTCTATTTCTCGATCTTCTTCAAATCCGTGGAATATTAATGCTCTGTGCCACACTTCATTCCGCAAGGATTCATCACGATATCCTCATAACGTGGGGATTCTTTTATCAATCTCATTTTACATGCTTATACTCGGGTGAATATATCCAAGTTTTGGATATTCGAGGATTTTTTAGAGTACATGTTTAAATATAGCCTATGGGATTCTCCCAAACCTTGAGTTATCATATATAAGTCACTCGTTAATCGTTCAATAGTTCTGCTGCAAGAAAGATGGTTGTTAAACAAGTTTATCAAATGTGCAAAAGAAGTTATAGAATAAGGAGGAACATTCAATAGCCATTTTAAGGCTGGTCTTGTTAAGGTACCACCAAAGGCCTTCATATCATGGATCCATGGTCTTCTATGGATCATGTTTTGCCAAGGTAACGAATATTGACACAAATTCGTTGGAGAGAATTCACAACTTCGATGTAGACATGTAGTCTGATTTCACGAATGGTGGCTTTAGCTTCTCCGCTAAATCATGCTTAAATCAAAGATTTAGAAGTTACCACAGTCTCTGGAATTCCCACTCTTTTCAAGGTCTCTAGTGGAATGATATTGACTGAGCTACCTTTGTCCGTGAGGATCTTGCGTACATAGTGATTAGCTACATCTAAATTGCTAACTAAGACATCCTGATGAGGATCCTAAATGTCATTCATGTCTTCTTCATCAAATGAAACAACTGTGGTTTTTCCTTCTTTTCCTTCCAACAAGTTCTTTGAGGTGTCCTTTGCTCAACAGATAACTTATCTCCTTCCTTAGAGCATAAAAGCCCTCGGTATTATAGCCGAAGTCTTCATTATATACGCACCATTTGGATTTCCTTTTTTTGTTGATAGTTTATCATTTCTTCAGGGCCACCTTGATTTTTCACGTAGGTTCTGCATAGCAAACAATGATTCAACATATCGGTAGAAAATCAGTTTAGTATATCTTAAGATATTCATCCTCCTCTTCATCTTCTTCCACTAAATTGATTATGGCATTGTATGGCATTGACTTTTATGATTTGTTAAAGGATGCTTCCCATTTCCGTTAGCCATGTTCACCCGTTGTGGATCTAAGGATCCTTCTTTCTATTTCTCGATCTTCTTCAAATCCGTGGAATATTAATGCTCTGTGCCACACTTCATTCCGCAAGGATTCATCACGATATCCTCATAACGTGGGGATTCTTTTATCAATCTCATTTTACATGCTTATACTCGGGTGAATATATCCAAGTTTTGGATATTCGAGGATTTTTTAGAGTACATGTTTAAATATAGCCTATGGGATTCTCCCAAACCTTGAGTTATCATATATAAGTCACTCGTTAATCGTTCAATAGTTCTGCTGCAAGAAAGATGGTTGTTAAACAAGTTTATCAAATGTGCAAAAGAAGTTATAGAATAAGGAGGAACATTCAATAGCCATTTTAAGGCTGGTCTTGTTAAGGTACCACCAAAGGCCTTCATATCATGGATCCATGGTCTTCTATGGATCATGTTTTGCCAAGGTAACGAATATTGACACAAATTCGTTGGAGAGAATTCACAACTTCGATGTAGACATGTAGTCTGATTTCACGAATGGTGGCTTTAGCTTCTCCGCTAAATCATGCTTAAATCAAAGATTTAGAAGTTACCACAGTCTCTGGAATTCCCACTCTTTTCAAGGTCTCTAGTGGAATGATATTGACTGAGCTACCTTTGTCCGTGAGGATCTTGCGTACATAGTGATTAGCTACATCTAAATTGCTAACTAAGACATCCTGATGAGGATCCTAAATGTCATTCATGTCTTCTTCATCAAATGAAACAACTGTGGTTTTTCCTTCTTTTCCTTCCAACAAGTTCTTTGAGGTGTTCTTTGCTCAACAGATAACTTATCTCCTTCCTTAGAGCATAAAAGCCCTCGGTATTATAGCCGAAGTCTTCATTATATACGCACCATTTGGATTTCCTTTTTTGTTGATAGTTTATCATTTCTTCAGGGCCACCTTGATTTTTCACGTAGGTTCTGCATAGCAAACAATGATTCAACATATCGGTAGAAAATCAGTTTAGTATATCTTAAGATATTCATCCTCCTCTTCATCTTCTTCCACTAAATTGATTATGGCATTGTATGGCATTGACTTTTATGATTTGTTAAAGGATGCTTCCCATTTCCGTTAGCCATGTTCACCCGTTGTGGATCTAAGGATCCTTCTTTCTATTTCTCGATCTTCTTCAAATCCGTGGAATATTAATGCTCTGTGCCACACTTCATTCCGCAAGGATTCATCACGATATCCTCATAACGTGGGGATTCTTTTATCAATCTCATTTTACATGCTTATACTCGGGTGAATATATCCAAGTTTTGGATATTCGAGGATTTTTTAGAGTACATGTTTAAATATAGCCTATGGGATTCTCCCAAACCTTGAGTTATCATATATAAGTCACTCGTTAATCGTTCAATAGTTCTGCTGCAAGAAAGATGGTTGTTAAACAAGTTTATCAAATGTGCAAAAGAAGTTATAGAATAAGGAGGAACATTCAATAGCCATTTTAAGGCTGGTCTTGTTAAGGTACCACCAAAGGCCTTCATATCATGGATCCATGGTCTTCTATGGATCATGTTTTGCCAAGGTAACGAATATTGACACAAATTCGTTGGAGAGAATTCACAACTTCGATGTAGACATGTAGTCTGATTTCACGAATGGTGGCTTTAGCTTCTCCGCTAAATCATGCTTAAATCAAAGATTTAGAAGTTACCACAGTCTCTGGAATTCCCACTCTTTTCAAGGTCTCTAGTGGAATGATATTGACTGAGCTACCTTTGTCCGTGAGGATCTTGCGTACATAGTGATTAGCTACATCTAAATTGCTAACTAAGACATCCTGATGAGGATCCTAAATGTCATTCATGTCTTCTTCATCAAATGAAACAACTGTGGTTTTTCCTTCTTTTCCTTCCAACAAGTTCTTTGAGGTGTCCTTTGCTCAACAGATAACTTATCTCCTTCCTTAGAGCATAAAAGCCCTCGGTATTATAGCCGAAGTCTTCATTATATACGCACCATTTGGATTTCCTTTTTTTGTTGATAGTTTATCATTTCTTCAGGGCCACCTTGATTTTTCACGTAGGTTCTGCATAGCAAACAATGATTCAACATATCGGTAGAAAATCAGTTTAGTATATCTTAAGATATTCATCCTCCTCTTCATCTTCTTCCACTAAATTGATTATGGCATTGTATGGCATTGACTTTTATGATTTGTTAAAGGATGCTTCCCATTTCCGTTAGCCATGTTCACCCGTTGTGGATCTAAGGATCCTTCTTTCTATTTCTCGATCTTCTTCAAATCCGTGGAATATTAATGCTCTGTGCCACACTTCATTCCGCAAGGATTCATCACGATATCCTCATAACGTGGGGATTCTTTTATCAATCTCATTTTACATGCTTATACTCGGGTGAATATATCCAAGTTTTGGATATTCGAGGATTTTTTAGAGTACATGTTTAAATATAGCCTATGGGATTCTCCCAAACCTTGAGTTATCATATATAAGTCACTCGTTAATCGTTCAATAGTTCTGCTGCAAGAAAGATGGTTGTTAAACAAGTTTATCAAATGTGCAAAAGAAGTTATAGAATAAGGAGGAACATTCAATAGCCATTTTAAGGCTGGTCTTGTTAAGGTACCACCAAAGGCCTTCATATCATGGATCCATGGTCTTCTATGGATCATGTTTTGCCAAGGTAACGAATATTGACACAAATTCGTTGGAGAGAATTCACAACTTCGATGTAGACATGTAGTCTGATTTCACGAATGGTGGCTTTAGCTTCTCCGCTAAATCATGCTTAAATCAAAGATTTAGAAGTTACCACAGTCTCTGGAATTCCCACTCTTTTCAAGGTCTCTAGTGGAATGATATTGACTGAGCTACCTTTGTCCGTGAGGATCTTGCGTACATAGTGATTAGCTACATCTAAATTGCTAACTAAGACATCCTGATGAGGATCCTAAATGTCATTCATGTCTTCTTCATCAAATGAAACAACTGTGGTTTTTCCTTCTTTTCCTTCCAACAAGTTCTTTGAGGTGTCCTTTGCTCAACAGATAACTTATCTCCTTCCTTAGAGCATAAAAGCCCTCGGTATTATAGCCGAAGTCTTCATTATATACGCACCATTTGGATTTCCTTTTTTTGTTGATAGTTTATCATTTCTTCAGGGCCACCTTGATTTTTCACGTAGGTTCTGCATAGCAAACAATGATTCAACATATCGGTAGAAAATCAGTTTAGTATATCTTAAGATATTCATCCTCCTCTTCATCTTCTTCCACTAAATTGATTATGGCATTGTATGGCATTGACTTTTATGATTTGTTAAAGGATGCTTCCCATTTCCGTTAGCCATGTTCACCCGTTGTGGATCTAAGGATCCTTCTTTCTATTTCTCGATCTTCTTCAAATCCGTGGAATATTAATGCTCTGTGCCACACTTCATTCCGCAAGGATTCATCACGATATCCTCATAACGTGGGGATTCTTTTATCAATCTCATTTTACATGCTTATACTCGGGTGAATATATCCAAGTTTTGGATATTCGAGGATTTTTTAGAGTACATGTTTAAATATAGCCTATGGGATTCTCCCAAACCTTGAGTTATCATATATAAGTCACTCGTTAATCGTTCAATAGTTCTGCTGCAAGAAAGATGGTTGTTAAACAAGTTTATCAAATGTGCAAAAGAAGTTATAGAATAAGGAGGAACATTCAATAGCCATTTTAAGGCTGGTCTTGTTAAGGTACCACCAAAGGCCTTCATATCATGGATCCATGGTCTTCTATGGATCATGTTTTGCCAAGGTAACGAATATTGACACAAATTCGTTGGAGAGAATTCACAACTTCGATGTAGACATGTAGTCTGATTTCACGAATGGTGGCTTTAGCTTCTCCGCTAAATCATGCTTAAATCAAAGATTTAGAAGTTACCACAGTCTCTGGAATTCCCACTCTTTTCAAGGTCTCTAGTGGAATGATATTGACTGAGCTACCTTTGTCCGTGAGGATCTTGCGTACATAGTGATTAGCTACATCTAAATTGCTAACTAAGACATCCTGATGAGGATCCTAAATGTCATTCATGTCTTCTTCATCAAATGAAACAACTGTGGTTTTTCCTTCTTTTCCTTCCAACAAGTTCTTTGAGGTGTCCTTTGCTCAACAGATAACTTATCTCCTTCCTTAGAGCATAAAAGCCCTCGGTATTATAGCCGAAGTCTTCATTATATACGCACCATTTGGATTTCCTTTTTTTGTTGATAGTTTATCATTTCTTCAGGGCCACCTTGATTTTTCACGTAGGTTCTGCATAGCAAACAATGATTCAACATATCGGTAGAAAATCAGTTTAGTATATCTTAAGATATTCATCCTCCTCTTCATCTTCTTCCACTAAATTGATTATGGCATTGTATGGCATTGACTTTTATGATTTGTTAAAGGATGCTTCCCATTTCCGTTAGCCATGTTCACCCGTTGTGGATCTAAGGATCCTTCTTTCTATTTCTCGATCTTCTTCAAATCCGTGGAATATTAATGCTCTGTGCCACACTTCATTCCGCAAGGATTCATCACGATATCCTCATAACGTGGGGATTCTTTTATCAATCTCATTTTACATGCTTATACTCGGGTGAATATATCCAAGTTTTGGATATTCGAGGATTTTTTAGAGTACATGTTTAAATATAGCCTATGGGATTCTCCCAAACCTTGAGTTATCATATATAAGTCACTCGTTAATCGTTCAATAGTTCTGCTGCAAGAAAGATGGTTGTTAAACAAGTTTATCAAATGTGCAAAAGAAGTTATAGAATAAGGAGGAACATTCAATAGCCATTTTAAGGCTGGTCTTGTTAAGGTACCACCAAAGGCCTTCATATCATGGATCCATGGTCTTCTATGGATCATGTTTTGCCAAGGTAACGAATATTGACACAAATTCGTTGGAGAGAATTCACAACTTCGATGTAGACATGTAGTCTGATTTCACGAATGGTGGCTTTAGCTTCTCCGCTAAATCATGCTTAAATCAAAGATTTAGAAGTTACCACAGTCTCTGGAATTCCCACTCTTTTCAAGGTCTCTAGTGGAATGATATTGACTGAGCTACCTTTGTCCGTGAGGATCTTGCGTACATAGTGATTAGCTACATCTAAATTGCTAACTAAGACATCCTGATGAGGATCCTAAATGTCATTCATGTCTTCTTCATCAAATGAAACAACTGTGGTTTTTCCTTCTTTTCCTTCCAACAAGTTCTTTGAGGTGTCCTTTGCTCAACAGATAACTTATCTCCTTCCTTAGAGCATAAAAGCCCTCGGTATTATAGCCGAAGTCTTCATTATATACGCACCATTTGGATTTCCTTTTTTTGTTGATAGTTTATCATTTCTTCAGGGCCACCTTGATTTTTCACGTAGGTTCTGCATAGCAAACAATGATTCAACATATCGGTAGAAAATCAGTTTAGTATATCTTAAGATATTCATCCTCCTCTTCATCTTCTTCCACTAAATTGATTATGGCATTGTATGGCATTGACTTTTATGATTTGTTAAAGGATGCTTCCCATTTCCGTTAGCCATGTTCACCCGTTGTGGATCTAAGGATCCTTCTTTCTATTTCTCGATCTTCTTCAAATCCGTGGAATATTAATGCTCTGTGCCACACTTCATTCCGCAAGGATTCATCACGATATCCTCATAACGTGGGGATTCTTTTATCAATCTCATTTTACATGCTTATACTCGGGTGAATATATCCAAGTTTTGGATATTCGAGGATTTTTTAGAGTACATGTTTAAATATAGCCTATGGGATTCTCCCAAACCTTGAGTTATCATATATAAGTCACTCGTTAATCGTTCAATAGTTCTGCTGCAAGAAAGATGGTTGTTAAACAAGTTTATCAAATGTGCAAAAGAAGTTATAGAATAAGGAGGAACATTCAATAGCCATTTTAAGGCTGGTCTTGTTAAGGTACCACCAAAGGCCTTCATATCATGGATCCATGGTCTTCTATGGATCATGTTTTGCCAAGGTAACGAATATTGACACAAATTCGTTGGAGAGAATTCACAACTTCGATGTAGACATGTAGTCTGATTTCACGAATGGTGGCTTTAGCTTCTCCGCTAAATCATGCTTAAATCAAAGATTTAGAAGTTACCACAGTCTCTGGAATTCCCACTCTTTTCAAGGTCTCTAGTGGAATGATATTGACTGAGCTACCTTTGTCCGTGAGGATCTTGCGTACATAGTGATTAGCTACATCTAAATTGCTAACTAAGACATCCTGATGAGGATCCTAAATGTCATTCATGTCTTCTTCATCAAATGAAACAACTGTGGTTTTTCCTTCTTTTCCTTCCAACAAGTTCTTTGAGGTGTCCTTTGCTCAACAGATAACTTATCTCCTTCCTTAGAGCATAAAAGCCCTCGGTATTATAGCCGAAGTCTTCATTATATACGCACCATTTGGATTTCCTTTTTTTGTTGATAGTTTATCATTTCTTCAGGGCCACCTTGATTTTTCACGTAGGTTCTGCATAGCAAACAATGATTCAACATATCGGTAGAAAATCAGTTTAGTATATCTTAAGATATTCATCCTCCTCTTCATCTTCTTCCACTAAATTGATTATGGCATTGTATGGCATTGACTTTTATGATTTGTTAAAGGATGCTTCCCATTTCCGTTAGCCATGTTCACCCGTTGTGGATCTAAGGATCCTTCTTTCTATTTCTCGATCTTCTTCAAATCCGTGGAATATTAATGCTCTGTGCCACACTTCATTCCGCAAGGATTCATCACGATATCCTCATAACGTGGGGATTCTTTTATCAATCTCATTTTACATGCTTATACTCGGGTGAATATATCCAAGTTTTGGATATTCGAGGATTTTTTAGAGTACATGTTTAAATATAGCCTATGGGATTCTCCCAAACCTTGAGTTATCATATATAAGTCACTCGTTAATCGTTCAATAGTTCTGCTGCAAGAAAGATGGTTGTTAAACAAGTTTATCAAATGTGCAAAAGAAGTTATAGAATAAGGAGGAACATTCAATAGCCATTTTAAGGCTGGTCTTGTTAAGGTACCACCAAAGGCCTTCATATCATGGATCCATGGTCTTCTATGGATCATGTTTTGCCAAGGTAACGAATATTGACACAAATTCGTTGGAGAGAATTCACAACTTCGATGTAGACATGTAGTCTGATTTCACGAATGGTGGCTTTAGCTTCTCCGCTAAATCATGCTTAAATCAAAGATTTAGAAGTTACCACAGTCTCTGGAATTCCCACTCTTTTCAAGGTCTCTAGTGGAATGATATTGACTGAGCTACCTTTGTCCGTGAGGATCTTGCGTACATAGTGATTAGCTACATCTAAATTGCTAACTAAGACATCCTGATGAGGATCCTAAATGTCATTCATGTCTTCTTCATCAAATGAAACAACTGTGGTTTTTCCTTCTTTTCCTTCCAACAAGTTCTTTGAGGTGTCCTTTGCTCAACAGATAACTTATCTCCTTCCTTAGAGCATAAAAGCCCTCGGTATTATAGCCGAAGTCTTCATTATATACGCACCATTTGGATTTCCTTTTTTTGTTGATAGTTTATCATTTCTTCAGGGCCACCTTGATTTTTCACGTAGGTTCTGCATAGCAAACAATGATTCAACATATCGGTAGAAAATCAGTTTAGTATATCTTAAGATATTCATCCTCCTCTTCATCTTCTTCCACTAAATTGATTATGGCATTGTATGGCATTGACTTTTATGATTTGTTAAAGGATGCTTCCCATTTCCGTTAGCCATGTTCACCCATTGTGGATCTAAGGATCCTTCTTTATATTTCTCGATCTTCTTCAAATCCGTGGAATATTAATGCTCTGTGCCACACTTCATTCCGCAAGGATTCATCACGATATCCTCATAACGTGGGGATTCTTTTATCAATCTCATTTTACATGCTTATACTCGGGTGAATATATCCAAGTTTTGGATATTCGAGGATTTTTTAGAGTACATGTTTAAATATAGCCTATGGGATTCTCCCAAACCTTGAGTTATCATATATAAGTCACTCGTTAATCGTTCAATAGTTCTGCTGCAAGAAAGATGGTTGTTAAACAAGTTTATCAAATGTGCAAAAGAAGTTATAGAATAAGGAGGAACATTCAATAGGCATTTTAAGGCTGGTCTTGTTAAGGTACCACCAAAGGCCTTCATATCATGGATCCATGGTCTTCTATGGATCATGTTTTGCCAAGGTAACGAATATTGACACAAATTCGTTGGAGAGAATTCACAACTTCGATGTAGACATGTAGTCTGATTTCACGAATGGTGGCTTTAGCTTCTCTCCTAAATCATGCTTTAATCAAAGATTTAGAAGTTACCACAGTCTCTGGAATTCCCGCTCTTTTCAAGGTCTCTAGTGGAATGATATTGACTGAGCTACCTTTGTCCGTGAGGATCTTGCGTACATAGTGATTAGCTACATCTAAATTGCTAACTAAGACCTCCTGATGAGGATCCTAAATGTCATTCATGTCTTCTTCATAAAATGAAACAACTGTGGTTTTTCCTTCTTTTCCTTCCAACAAGTTCTTTGAGGTGTCCTTTGCTCAACAGATAACTTATCTCCTTCCTTAGAGCATAAAAGCCCTCGGTATTATAGCCGAAGTCTTCATTATATTCGCACCATTTGGATTTCCTTCTTTTGTTGATAGTTTATCATTTCTTCAGGGCCACCTTGATTTTTCACGTAGGTTCTGCATAGCAAACAATGATTCAACATATCGGTAGAAAATCAGTTTAGTATATCTTAAGATATTCATCCTCCTCTTCATCTTCTTCCACTAAATTGATTATGGCATTGTATGGCATTGACTTTTATGATTTGTTAAAGGATGCTTCCCATTTCCGTTAGCCATGTTCACCCGTTGTGGATCTAAGGATCCTTCTTTCTATTTCTCGATCTTCTTCAAATCCGTGGAATATTAATGCTCTGTGCCGCACTTCATTCCGCAAGGATTCATCACGATATCCTCATAACGTGGGGATTCTTTTATCAATCTCATTTTACATGCTTATACTCGGGTGAATATATCCAAGTTTTGGATATTCGAGAATTTTTTAGAGTACATGTTTAAATATAGCCTATGGGATTCTCCCAAACCTTGAGTAATCATATATAAGTCACTCGTTAATCGTTCAATAGTTCTGCTGCGAGAAAGATGGTTGTTAAACAAGTTTATCAAATGTGCAAAAGAAGTTATAGAATAAGGAGGAACATTCAATAGCCATTTTAAGGCTGGTCTTGTTAAGGTACCAACAAAGGCCTTCATATCATGGATCCATGGTCTTCTATGGATCATGTTTTGCCAAGGTAACGAATATTGACACAAATTCGTTGGAGAGAATTCATAACTTCGATGTAGACATGTAGTCTGATTTCAGGAATGGTGGCTTTAGCTTCTCCGCTAAATCATGCTTTAATCAAAGATTTAGAAGTTACCACAGTCTCTGGAATTCCCACTCTTTTCAAGGTCTCTAGTGGAATGATATTGACTGAGCTACCTTTGTCCGTGAGGATCTTGCGTACATAGTGATTAGCTACATCTAAATTGCTAACTAAGACATCCTGATGAGGATCCTAAATGTCATTCATGTCTTCTTCATCAAATGAAACAACTGTGGTTTTTCCTTCTTTTCCTTCCAACAAGTTCTTTGAGGTGTCCTTTGCTCAACAGATAACTTATCTCCTTCCTTAGAGCATAAAAGCCCGCGGTATTATAGCCGAAGTCTTCATTATATACGCACCATTTGGATTTCCTTTTTTTGTTGATAGTTTATCATTTCTTCAGGGCCACCTTGATTTTTCACGTAGGTTCTGCATAGCAAACAATGATTCAACATATCGGTAGAAAATCAGTTTAGTATATCTTAAGATATTCATCCTCCTCTTCTTCTTCTTCCACTAAATTGATTATGGCATTGTATGGCATTGACTTTTATGATTTGTTAAAGGATGCTTCCCATTTCCGTTAGCCATGTTCACCCGTTGTGGATCTAAGGATCCTTCTTTCTATTTCTCGATCTTCTTCAGATCCGTGGAATATTAATGCTCTGTGCCACACTTCATTTCGCACGGATTCATCACGATATCCTCATAACGTGGGGATTCTTTTATCAATCTCATTTTACATGCTTGTACTCGGGTAAAAATATCCAATTTTTGGATATTCGAGGATTTTTTAGAGTACATGTTTAAATATAGCCTATGGGATTCTCCCAAACCTTGAGCTATCATATATAAGTCACTCGTTAATCGTTCAATAGTTCTGCTGCAAGAAAGATGGTTGTTAAACAAGTTTATCAAATGTGCAAAAGAAGTTATAGAATAAGGAGGAACATTCAATAGCCATTTTAAGGCTGGTCTTGTTACGGTACCACCAAAGGCCTTCATATAATGGATCCATGGTCTTCTATGGATCATGTTTTGCCAAGGTAACGAATATTGACACAAATTCGTTGGAGAGAATTCACAACTTCGATGTAGACATGTAGTCTGATTTCACGAATGGTGGCTTTAGCTTCTCCGCTAAATCATGCTTAAATCAAAGATTTAGAAGTTACCACAGTCTCTGGAATTCCCACTCTTTTCAAGTTCTCTAGTGGAATGATATAGACTGAGCTACCTTTGTCTGTGAGGATCTTGCGTACATAGTGATTAGCTACATCTAAATTGCTAACTAAGACATCCTGATGAGGATCCTAAATGTCATTCATGTCTTCTTCATCAAATGAAACAACCGTGGTTTTTCCTTCTTTTCCTTCCAACAAGTTCTTTGAGGTGTCCTTTGCTCAACAGATAACTTATCTCCTTCCTTAGAGCATAAAAGCCCTCGGTATTATAGCCGAAGTCTTCATTTGTTGGACTAAAAGAACCAATGAGCCTGATCAGAAAAATCTCTAAGTCTCACAGCATTACAACAACTGAAGAAGAACACAAAGGCTGATATTCAAATGTGCTGAAGTCACAAGATCTGAAGAGATGTACAACAGCTGAAGTGTAAGTCATCAGATGTTGTAGTGTATAGTTAGTCTTCAGTAGTTTTCTTTTATTGTTTGTAAAAGTCTGATGAGAAGTTTACTCATCAGATGTTTTAGTATTTTGTATTTCAGTAGTTTCAGTATTTGTACTTCAGTAGTTTTGTTAATCAGTAGTTGTAGAGTTTGTCTTCAGATGTTGAAGACATTCTCAGTCGTTTAGTTTATTTCAGTTGTTTTGTTTTGTCTGTTAGATGTCAACATCATGTGACATCATCAGACGTCACTGTCTTCTATATATAGGCAGTTGACATGATTGTAATGTAACGAAGTTAATGATCTGAATGAGATATTCCTTTTTACAGAAAACTTTCTCTCTCTATAACAAACTTGCGTTACTGTTTGATTGAAATGGATCTTACTTTGATTATGCTAATTCCGTGTTAAATTCCGCTGCTATACTCTACTGATTTATCAATTGAGAACATCTGATCCTACAATTGGTATCAGAGCAGATTAATCATTGATCGATTACACAATTGATCTCTGAAACTGCTCAAATTTGTTCTCAAATTGAGTGAATTAGCTGATTAAGTAAGAATTTGTTATAGATTGAAGTTTTCTGCTAACTTCTGTTGATTTGTATTTCAATATCAATTTGTTTTGCATCAATTGATTGAGATTTGAATTAGTTTGTGTTAGATTGATTGAATCTGTGATCATGTCAACTCCGAACAATGATCCGCACAATACAGGCTCCGCAACCAAGCCTCCGATGCTTGTGCGGAGTGAGTACAACATATGGCAACGTAGAATGCTACATCACCTGTCGATTAACAGCGCAGGATGTTGGAAATCTGTTGTGCATGGACCATATAAACCCACGATCACTGATCCTGAAACTAAGCTCATGATTCCGAAACCTGCTGATATGTATTCGGATGAGGACATTAAACTGTTTGAAATTGATGCTAAAGCTCATGGTATTCTGGCCATGGCTCTGCCGAATGAGATCTATTCTGGTTTGATGCATCATGATACTGCTCATGATCTCTGGGTTGCACTGAAAGAACAATTTGGTGGAACCGATGAGGTTTTAGCAAATACTAGAGAAATTCTGGCTCAGCAGTATGAGACATTTTCTCACCGAAAGGGTGAATCCTTGACTCAACAATTTGAGCGATTCTCATGTTTAATTTCTGAGTTAAAAATGGTTAAGCAAGAATACACTAATAGTCAGATGAATAACAGATTTCTCAGATCATTGCCTGAGAGATGGGACACTTATACAATTGTCCTACGCTCTAATGCTAATTTAGAAAGTCTATCTCTCACCCAATTACATGGGAAACTCTTAACTTTTGAGAGAGAGGTAGAACAGAAGAGAAAACTGTCTTCATCTGGAAAACTTGCTGATGATTTTGTTCCTGGTAACACTGCTTTGATAGGTCAGGAGTCAGAGTTTAATGGGTCTGAATGTTCTTATGATGAACATATTGATTTTTCTACTAACAATTCTGAACATGCTTTTGTGGGAATTGATGGTAATGCAGGGAATTATGGTGATAACTTGTGTTTTGTGATGGATGATTTGAAAGGAATCCCGGATGATGATCTAGAGGAGATGGACATTTTGAGTCAAATGGCACTGATCAATATCAGATCACAAAAGTTTTATAAAAGAACAGGAAGAAAGTTCCCTGGATTATCTGGCAAAACCAAGGTTGGATTTGACAAAGGGAAGCTGAGGTGCCATAAGTGTCATAGGCTTGGTCACTTTGCTAGGGAGTGCAAATCTACTGGTTCTAACCCTGCTGCACCCTTTGTGACTTTTCCAAACAACAACCCGTCAAGCAAAGGACCACAATCCTCTGGTACTAGTCAACAACAATTCTATCCAGCTCACTTTGTTCAACAAAATCCTATGCCATATCCATATCCTTGTTTCTACATGTCTCAACCTACACACCCTCCAGCATTAATTCCTTCACAATCACCTGCTCTTCCTGATCCCAGCAAATCACAAACCAATCAACAGCCTCAACAACAACAGCATCAAAGTTTCTTTACTCCTGGAGTAGTTGATTGGAGTAGCCTACCTGATGATTTATCTGACTTCAACATGCCGCCTTACTCTGAAAATGGTCCACATGGTGGAGACAATCCTTTTGGAAATCTTGCATTGATGGCTATTAACTCAACTGACAACTCTTGTCAATCTTCTTCAACATCACAGGTATCCTCTGAATCCAAAGCTAAGTTGTGTTCAGAGTCTTGTGTTTCAGCATTTGCTTCCATTAGAGAAATTAATGTTGAGTTAATTAATGAAAAGTTGTCTTTAGAAAGGGTCATGACAAAGAATAAACTTGAATTTGAGAAAGCTTTGAATGAAAAAGAATCTGAAATTTACAAACTCAAGTGTCAATTGTCTGATGAAAAGGCTAGGGTGGAAGTCATGCTTGTAAAACACAATGATTTGAAACAAACACTTGCAGCAACCCAAGTCGAATGTGCAAGATGGGTTGAATCTTGCAAGGGGTTTGAGTTGCTATTAAACAAGCAAACAGCATCAAATGTGAAGTTTGGTATTGGATACAATCACACTGCTCCTCCAACTGATTATACACCAAAAAATCTTAACTGTGAGTCTGAAGGAGACAGTGTATACCAATCCACCAAATCTTCAGAAAAGTCTGATGCTGAAGAATCATTTGAAAGTGATTCAAGTGCCTGCAAATCTGAGTCTGAAACTATTGACATTGAAACTTATTCTTATTCTCTTGGATGTACAAATGTTATCCAGGATGAAACATGTCAGGATAGTGTTTTAATTGAGATTAACCCTGATGAAAAGGTTTCAAATGAACTAAATTTAAAACTGGTTAAGGTAGATGGGCATGGCACTGGAGAGAAAGATGCACGGCTTCTGATAAGTCAGAATCACTCATCAGTAGTTGTAGAAAAAGCTGATGCCACAACTACTGATAAGTGGAAAAGGATTGACCGACAAGTGCTGAAGAATACCTCTTCAGAGGTTCTCAGCACATCAGCTGTTATCAATTTGTCTACAAATACTGATGTTCCAAAAGTGCTGATGAACAAGAACTCAGTATCTAAGTCATCAGTACTTGTAGATAATCACAAGGGAAAGCAAAAGAGGGTGCCTTGTGATATTTGTAGGCTGTTTAATCATTCAACTGATGAATGCTGGTACAGAAAAGGTTCTAAATTCAACAAAATCAAGAATAAAAACAAGAACATACTCAAAATGAAAAATGAATTTAGTTCAAAATTTGTACCTGAATCATCAGTTGTTTCAAAATCTGGAAAATCCTTACAAGGAAATACCTCCAGCAAATCCAAGAAAGGAAAAGGGATTGTTCCAGATTCAGGGAAACAACACTTGACAGCATCTCATTTGATTAAAGACACTAAAATGATCAAACACAAAAATAAAAAATCAAATTCTGATGTGTCTGATGAAATCAAAATTTTAACTAAAAATCATAATCAACTGATGCTAATGATGCAACAACTGATAGGAAAAGTCAATCTGGCAGAGGCATCTGTTGATTCATTTCATAAAAAGAAATCAAAGTCAAAAGTCAAATCAAAAATTTCTGATAAGAATACTTCAAGTGTTGCTTCAACTGATAATGCTAGTTCTGTTTTTTCAAATGTCAACAGACCCAAAACCAAAATGGTTTGGGTCCAAAAGTCTAACTAAGTGTGTTGTTGTATGCAGGGTCCTTCAGCATGCCAAAGTAGCATCTGGTATGTTGATAGTGGAGGATCCATGCATATGACTGGGAGCAGATCTCTTCTTCATAACTATTTCACTGGAAGGAGAGGATTTGTGTCCTTTGGTAATGATGCTAAGGGGTATATCATAGGTAAAGGTGTAGTCACTAATGGTGAGATTAGGTTTGATGATGTTAATCATGTTGAGAATCTTAAGTACAATCTGCTGAGTGTTAGTCAAATGTGTGATAAGGGTCATGTGTCTCTCTTCACTAAGCAAGATTGTAGGATTTTATCTTCTGATGTGATGCCTTTGATTAGCAAAGTGTTAGATGATTATACACTTCTTAAGGCT
Organism: Mikania micrantha; assembly: GCA_009363875.1. Lineage (NCBI taxonomy): Eukaryota > Viridiplantae > Streptophyta > Magnoliopsida > Asterales > Asteraceae > Mikania > Mikania micrantha. The sequence continues at coordinate 22,801 of SZYD01002284.1, read as the reverse complement.
AACAGAGTGGGAAAGGTATATGCCTTTGATCTTTCTAAGAAAATCTCTGTCAAAGGTCATCCTTGTTTATTTTCTAAGGCCTCTTTCAAGGAATCAAATCTGTGGCATAGAAGATTAGGTCATGTGAACATTAAGAACATGAATCAATTGGTGAAACATGGTTTGGTTAGAGGTCTTCCTTTAAAGGATTTTAGTTGTGATGAAAACTGTTCTGCATGCTTGAAAGGAAAGCAACACGAAGTCTCTTTTCCTTCAATTGGAGATTCCAAATCCACTGGTTGTTTACAACTGTTACACATGGATCTGTTTGGTCCAGTGCAGATAATGTCTATGGCAAAGAAGAAGTATTGTCTAGTTATTGTTGATGACTATTCAAAGTTTGTCTGGACTTTCTTCTTACACTCAAAAGGTGAGGTTGCCAAGGCTATTATCAATTTTGTGTTGTATGCTGAAAAGCAGTATTCTCTTTCTATCAAGTGTGTTAGGAGTGACAATGGCACTGAATTCAGAAATCATCTTCTTGATGAATTTTATCAGTCAAAGGGAATTCAGAGACAGTATAGCATTCCCAGATCTCCTGAACAGAATGGAGTGGTAGAAAGGAAGAATAGGACCCTGATTGAAGCTGCCAGAACAATGCTTGCTGATTCTGGTTTACCTCTCACATTCTGGGCAGAAGCTGTTAACACAGCTTGCTATGTGCAAAACAGAGTTTTGGTGAATCAAAGATGGTTGAAGACTCCATATGAAATCCTTCATTCTTTAACTCCTTTGATTTCCTTCTTTAGAGCTTTTGGGTGTCCTTGTTTCATTCTCAACACCAAAGATCAGCTTACCAAGTTTGATTCCAAAGTTGATGCAGGATACTTTGTTGGATATTCTTCAACATGCAAGGCATATAGAGTGTTCAATTGTAGAACAAAGACTGTAGAAGAAACTCTTCATGTCAAATTCAATGAATGTCCTAAAGATTCCATTCCTCAGAATCCTGCTGAGATGTTTGATCTGAATATCTTGCAACATAATTTTCATGTTGAGAATAGTGGTGTAGAAGATGAAGTTCTTCCAGCTGATCCACCACCAACTTCTAATGCAACATCACAAGGAATTTCAGATGATGAAGATGCAAGTACTCATTTGTTCAGATTCAGTGACAATATGTCCACCTCTACCAAATCTGATGCTCCTCCTGCTTCAGCAATCCCACTCAATACAAATGCTGATGAAATTCTGGAATCCTCTCAATCATTTGAAATCCCAGCTGCTTTGTTTCCTGAATCTTCTTCAACTGCTGCATCAGTTCCTCCAGCAAACACTTGCACTGATCTCATTCCATATCAAGAACTGAAGGATCATCCATTATCTCAAGTTCTTGGTGATATTTCTGCAGGTGTTTCAACAAGAAGTCAATTATCTAACTTTTGTCTTTACGCTTTGTTTGTCAGTCAACAAGAGCCAAAGAATTACCACATAGCACTTAGAGATATTGGCTGGGTGGAGGCAATGCAGTTGGAATTGTTGCAATTCAAGAAGCAACAGATTTGGGAGCTGGTTTCTTTACCTCCAGGTAAGTGTGCAATAGGCACAAAATGGGTGTTTAGGAATAAAACAGATGAAAAAGGTCAAATCATTAAAAACAAAGCTAGACTGGTTGTACAGGGGTTCTGTCAGGAAGAAGGTATTGATTATGATGAAACTTTTGCCCCTGTAGCCAGATTAGAAGCAATTAGGCTGTTTTTAGCATATGCTGCCTTACATAAACTTAAAGTTTTTCAAATGGATGTCAAAAGTGCTTTCTTATATGGTAAAATAAAAGAGGAAGTGTATGTGTGTCAACCTCCAGGCTTTGAGGACAATAAACATCCTGATTGGGTGTACAAGCTTGATAAAGCTCTTTATGGGCTGAAACAAGCACCTAGAGCCTGGTATGACACATTATCCACTTTTCTTCTAAAAAATAATTTCACTAGAGGCTCCATTGATCAAACTTTATTCATAAAGAATGTAGGTCAGCATAAGCTACTTGTTCAAATTTATGTTGATGACATTATATTTGCTTCATCTGACCCACAGTTGTGTGATGATTTCACTAAACTTATGACTACAAATTTTGAAATGAGTGCTATGGGGGAGTTACAGTTTTTCTTGGGTCTTCAAATCAAACAAAAACCTGATGGGATTTTCATTCACCAATCAAAATATACAAAAGAGCTTTTAAAGAAATTTGATTTGCAAAACTGTAAGCCATGTTCCAACCCCATGAGCACCACCACACAACTTGATGCAGATCTGAAAGGTACTTCAGTGGATGAAACTCTTTATAGATGTATGATTGGATCTTTAATGTATCTAACTGCATCCAGGCCAGACATTATGTTTGCCACATGTGTTTGTGCTAGATTTCAGGCTGCACCCAAAGAGTCTCATTTGATTGCTGTGAAAAGAATTTTCAGATACTTGCAAGGTACTCAATTCCTGGGAATATGGTACTCCACTGGACAATCCTGCAAGCTGGTTGCTTTTTCAGATAGTGACTATGCAGGATGCAAACTCTCAAGAAAATCTACTTCTGGTGGGTGTCAATTTCTAGGAAATTGCTTGGTTTCTTGGCAAAGTAAGAAGCAAACTTCTGTAGCCACCTCCACTGCTGAAGCTGAGTACATTGCTGCTGCAAGTTGCACTTCCCAAATTCTCTGGCTTCAGTCTCAACTCCTGGACTATGGCATCAAAGAACTGAAGACACCATTGTTAATGGATAGTGCTTCAGCTCTTTGTATTGTCAAGAATCCAGTTCAGCACTCTAGGACTAAACACATTGAGATCAGACATCACTTTATAAGAGATTGTTTTGAAAAAGGTCTGATTGATCCCAAATTTGTTCCAAGTGCTGATGAGCTTGCTGACATTTTTACTAAGCCTTTAGACACATCCACTTTTCAAAATTTAGTTCTAAGGCTTGGTATGTTGCAACTTGAATAGGTTAGTGTTTAAATGAATAAAATGTTAAATATCCTTTTAAAATTCCAAAAATATTTTTTTATCTTGACACATTTTGATATTTTCAGTACATACTGATACATATCAAAAGTACTGATTCAAGAACAGTTATGACCTTTTCTAATACTCTAAGTTATAAGTACTGATGAGTATTGATTCACTAAGTACTGAAGGTCAAACATTACTCACAAAGTTCTGATGAACAAATTGTTTACAAGTTCTGATGAACACATTGTTCACAAGTTCTGATGAACAAAATTTCCAAAAAGTCTGATGAACAACTAATGAAAACAACTGATGAACAAAACTGTCGACAACACCTGATGAGTAATTTTACTCTTCAGTTGTTTTAACTTCTGTTGTTTTCTCTATTTAACTCAACCTTCTTCAGTTGTTTCATTATCACCTTCTCAGAACTTTTCATCTTTTTCAAAACCTATTTTCCCTCTTTCATCTCTGCTTCCATGGCTGCTCTTACTTTGAAACCGCGTCACAATTCGATTGCCTACTTGACCAAATCTTCATTCTGGTCCAAGTTTGATGAAGCAGTGGATTTGATGAACTCCTCTCAATTCAAAACTGCTTTTCTCATCAATCCAACTCTGTATGTTGAATCCATTCATCAATTTTGGATGAATGTTGAACTGGTAAATGTTGGAACTGGAGTAATCTCTCTTCGATCAACAGTCAATGGTCACAACGTGCATATCAGTCCCGCTGAGCTCAGGGATGTTCTTCAACTTGACGATGCCAACCTAGTCACTCAGTTCCCTAAAAGCGCCACTGACCTCTGTTTTACAAGTCATGAATACCAGGGCGACTTGAGTGACTCAACACTTTTCAAGAAGCAATTTAATGATCCAGAGCGTCTGATATTCCATATGATCAACATATGCCTGGCTCCGAAGTCTTCTTCATGGGATCAAATGTCATCTCGTTGGCAACAGGTATTGTACTCTATTCTCGAATCTCAAAAGCTAAATTTTTCTCAAATACTTTTTTCTGAATTAACTGAACATGCTGGTAAGCCTGTTTCATCTAGATGGTTACTCTATCCTCGTTTTATTATGGCCATCATAGAGAAACAGCTGCCACAAACAGGCCTTGTTGGTCAGGGGATCCCTGCTCCAGCAGTTTTGCTGGAAGTATATTCCAGACACAACTCCAACCTCACTTTAAAAGAGGCTGCCCGGAAGCTCAAACCCAAGCAACGGGAACCCACAGCCTCATCCTCAAAATCCAAATCCAAAGTCCCCACTAAACCAAAATCCACTAAGCCCAAAAAGGCTGCTCAGGGAAATGAGTCCCCTGAGTCTGCCCATGCCTCACCAAGGCATGAACTGACCACTGGTAGTAGTCAACCAGTGGTTCATCAGACTCAACCGGCTCAAACCGCCCAGGTTTCCTCTCTACAGGATCCTGGTGCAACCTTTGTAGGGGACACCACATCACTAGAACCTATTTCAGTTGAAATGGTTTCTATTGAAACGCACCAATCTCCCCGGGTGCATTCTCCTTCAAACCCACTTTCTATAGAAACCACCACCAATAGCCCAACATTTGTTATTGATCAAATCCTGAATCAGCTGAACACTCCTATCCCCTCCCAGACACCTATCACTACTGGGATAAGCTCCAACATTGAGGGGGAGGACCAAAGTGTCTCTGATAACCCACAGGATCATGACTACAACATCAGATCTCCTAGTGTGGAAAGAGAGATTCTGATATCTGACAAGGCTGCTACTTCATCACCTCCATCATTTGGAGTGATTGTTAGTGGTACCATTGCTAAGACCTTGTCAGAGGCAACAACTGATGAAGGGGTTACCCCTGAGGTTGGAAGTCTCCAGTACCAAGACAAAGGGGCACCTGAATCTGTTGAGCCACACTCAACTCAGGTAAATCCTGAGATTCTCAGGAGGTCAGATGATGTAGCTAATGCTACTGATGACCAAAGATCAGTTGCTGAGCTTGTTAAGCAAAACCAACTCCTTGAGGCTGAGGTATGTAGACTCAATGAGCTACTCACCAAAATGTCCAAGGACAAAAGTCCATCTTCCCCACTTAACCCACAGATGGCACCTTCTCATTCTGAAGGTCACCCAAACACTTCAACCACTCATATCCATTTTGAAAAGCCACCAGCCACTGTTTTTGGCACTAATCCTTTGGGTTCTAGCCCCCCAGAGGCATTAGTTGCTGCCTTTCTACAAATCCTCCCTCTCATCACTCCATTACTGAAATCAATTATTGTTCAAGCCCTTGATGAGAGGTTACCTTCCCAAACTCAAATTCAACAAATGGTTGATGAGGCTGTGACTGCTAAACTTTCAAATCTACATACTCCTTCTTCCCCTGCAGCCAAAAAGGGGGAGTTAGGAACTGAATCAGTCACAACTTCAGCTTCCAAAAGGCCAAGGTCTGAAGAGGTTGCAGTTGAAAGGTCTCCTGTCATTCAAGTAACTTATAAGAGACAGAAGAAGAACAAACCTGCTGAGATTATCAACACAGATGATGTGGAAGTTGAGCAGGAAATGGTTGCTAAAGAAATTGAAGTTAGTGCTGAACAATTGGAAGCCACAACCTCTGATGTACAAGAATTGGCTACAACTTCTGAAGTTCAAACACAGGCTACAATCTCTGATGCACAAGACACTGAACTAGAGGGGGTTCAAATTCCAGAGGTTCAGACTCAGGTTGAGACTCAGGTTGTTGAGGTAAGGGCTCCTCCAAAGAAGAGAAGGCAACTCAGAATTCAAGAAGAAGAAAGTTCTGATGAAGAAGACAGGTTGCCTATCTCCACAGTCATCAAGCCAAAAGCTCAAAAGCCTGCACCTTCAACAACTGGGGTAGATCTGACAGTTCCAAAGAAGAAAATTACTCTTCCTGCCAAGTACATTCCTGAAAAGCCATTAGTTTTCGGTCAACAGCCAATTATTACACCAGAGGCTAGGATGTTGGCAGTCAAAGTAAAACTGGAAGAAGAAGAGTGCCAAAAGATACATGATGAGCAATTTCTCAAGTTGGTGGACAAAGATTATCCTCAGACTTCAACTATCACTGCAATGAAAAAGGAAGCTCAAAGATTGTATGCTCTGAAATGGACATTCAAATATACAAAAGAATTGATTAAGATGTGGCCTGACCCAAGGGTTCTTCATAGGATTCACAAGAGACAGCCCCCAGCAACTTATGCAAATAGGATCAAAAGGGTGTTGAGTGCTGAAATCATGCTTGGGTCAGTGCTTGATCCTTGGGAAATTATTAATGACTTCAAGAGTGTCTACAACTCGGGTGCAAAAGCTCCTAACTTCTTAGAGAACAAAATGATAAAGAAGGGACTGGTGTATAGGAGGCTGGAACATGTTCAGCAAGAAGAACTCTTTTGTTTTTAGAGGGTAAGCACCCTGATGAGTTTGTGTACAGGGAAATTACAAGAGTAGAACTGAAGGATGGGACTACGGCCAGATACTTGTCTGAATTTTATGGGCCTGAGTCCTTCTTCGAAGGTGAACCTGAAAGAATGACTCCAGAAGAGAAGATGTTACTACTTGAAGCTTATGTCCGGGAGTCTTTCAGGTTAGTATACAATCAATAGCTTCAATGAGAGGGGTTAATGCTCATAGTCCATTTCCCCAATGGAGTTCCCTCTCATATTTTGAAAGTTAAAGTTTTTGGAAGCTGTTGGTTATCAGGCTTATACTTTAATTGGTCATTTTGATACTGATCTCAAAAGAAAAAGACATATCTTTCTGCCTGGGAATAAATAAGTGAGACCTTAAATAAGTTAGAGGTTTTTGGCTGCATTGGTTCAGGGGGAGTTTGTTGGACTAAAAGAACCAATGAGCCTGATCAGAAAAATCTCTAAGTCTCACAGCATTACAACAACTGAAGAAGAACACAAAGGCTGATATTCAAATGTGCTGAAGTCACAAGATCTGAAGAGATGTACAACAGCTGAAGTGTAAGTCATCATGATGTTTCAGTGTATCAGTCTTCTTCTTCAGTAGGTTTTCCTTCTTTTCCTTCCAACAAGTTCTTTGAGGTGTCCTTTGCTCAACAGATAACTTATCTCCTTCCTTAGAGCATAAAAGCCCTCGGTATTATAGCCGAAGTCTTCATTATATACGCACCATTTGGATTTCCTTTTTTTGTTGATAGTTTATCATTTCTTCAGGGCCACCTTGATTTTTCACGTAGGTTCTGCATAGCAAACAATGATTCAACATATCGGTAGAAAATCAGTTTAGTATATCTTAAGATATTCATCCTCCTCTTCATCTTCTTCCACTAAATTGATTATGGCATTGTATGGCATTGACTTTTATGATTTGTTAAAGGATGCTTCCCATTTCCGTTAGCCATGTTCACCCGTTGTGGATCTAAGGATCCTTCTTTCTATTTCTCGATCTTCTTCAAATCCGTGGAATATTAATGCTCTGTGCCACACTTCATTTCGCAAGGATTCATCACGATATCCTCATAACGTGGGGATTCTTTTATCAATCTCATTTTACATGCTTATACTCGGGTGAATATATCCAAGTTTTGGATATTCGAGGATTTTTTAGAGTACATGTTTAAATATAGCCTATGGGATTCTCCCAAACCTTGAGTTATCATATATAAGTCACTCGTTAATCGTTCAATAGTTCTGCTGCAAGAAAGATGGTTGTTAAACAAGTTTATCAAATGTGCAAAAGAAGTTATAGAATAAGGAGGAACATTCAATAGCCATTTTAAGGCTGGTCTTGTTAAGGTACCACCAAAGGCCTTCATATCATGGATCCATGGTCTTCTATGGATCATGTTTTGCCAAGGTAACGAATATTGACACAAATTCGTTGGAGAGAATTCACAACTTCGATGTAGACATGTAGTCTGATTTCACGAATGGTGGCTTTAGCTTCTCCGCTAAATCATGCTTAAATCAAAGATTTAGAAGTTACCACAGTCTCTGGAATTCCCACTCTTTTCAAGGTCTCTAGTGGAATGATATTGACTGAGCTACCTTTGTCCGTGAGGATCTTGCGTACATAGTGATTAGCTACATCTAAATTGCTAACTAAGACATCCTGATGAGGATCCTAAATGTCATTCATGTCTTCTTCATCAAATGAAACAACTGTGGTTTTTCCTTCTTTTCCTTCCAACAAGTTCTTTGAGGTGTCCTTTGCTCAACAGATAACTTATCTCCTTCCTTAGAGCATAAAAGCCCTCGGTATTATAGCCGAAGTCTTCATTATATACGCACCATTTGGATTTCCTTTTTTTGTTGATAGTTTATCATTTCTTCAGGGCCACCTTGATTTTTCACGTAGGTTCTGCATAGCAAACAATGATTCAACATATCGGTAGAAAATCAGTTTAGTATATCTTAAGATATTCATCCTCCTCTTCATCTTCTTCCACTAAATTGATTATGGCATTGTATGGCATTGACTTTTATGATTTGTTAAAGGATGCTTCCCATTTCCGTTAGCCATGTTCACCCGTTGTGGATCTAAGGATCCTTCTTTCTATTTCTCGATCTTCTTCAAATCCGTGGAATATTAATGCTCTGTGCCACACTTCATTCCGCAAGGATTCATCACGATATCCTCATAACGTGGGGATTCTTTTATCAATCTCATTTTACATGCTTATACTCGGGTGAATATATCCAAGTTTTGGATATTCGAGGATTTTTTAGAGTACATGTTTAAATATAGCCTATGGGATTCTCCCAAACCTTGAGTTATCATATATAAGTCACTCGTTAATCGTTCAATAGTTCTGCTGCAAGAAAGATGGTTGTTAAACAAGTTTATCAAATGTGCAAAAGAAGTTATAGAATAAGGAGGAACATTCAATAGCCATTTTAAGGCTGGTCTTGTTAAGGTACCACCAAAGGCCTTCATATCATGGATCCATGGTCTTCTATGGATCATGTTTTGCCAAGGTAACGAATATTGACACAAATTCGTTGGAGAGAATTCACAACTTCGATGTAGACATGTAGTCTGATTTCACGAATGGTGGCTTTAGCTTCTCCGCTAAATCATGCTTAAATCAAAGATTTAGAAGTTACCACAGTCTCTGGAATTCCCACTCTTTTCAAGGTCTCTAGTGGAATGATATTGACTGAGCTACCTTTGTCCGTGAGGATCTTGCGTACATAGTGATTAGCTACATCTAAATTGCTAACTAAGACATCCTGATGAGGATCCTAAATGTCATTCATGTCTTCTTCATCAAATGAAACAACTGTGGTTTTTCCTTCTTTTCCTTCCAACAAGTTCTTTGAGGTGTCCTTTGCTCAACAGATAACTTATCTCCTTCCTTAGAGCATAAAAGCCCTCGGTATTATAGCCGAAGTCTTCATTATATACGCACCATTTGGATTTCCTTTTTTTGTTGATAGTTTATCATTTCTTCAGGGCCACCTTGATTTTTCACGTAGGTTCTGCATAGCAAACAATGATTCAACATATCGGTAGAAAATCAGTTTAGTATATCTTAAGATATTCATCCTCCTCTTCATCTTCTTCCACTAAATTGATTATGGCATTGTATGGCATTGACTTTTATGATTTGTTAAAGGATGCTTCCCATTTCCGTTAGCCATGTTCACCCGTTGTGGATCTAAGGATCCTTCTTTCTATTTCTCGATCTTCTTCAAATCCGTGGAATATTAATGCTCTGTGCCACACTTCATTCCGCAAGGATTCATCACGATATCCTCATAACGTGGGGATTCTTTTATCAATCTCATTTTACATGCTTATACTCGGGTGAATATATCCAAGTTTTGGATATTCGAGGATTTTTTAGAGTACATGTTTAAATATAGCCTATGGGATTCTCCCAAACCTTGAGTTATCATATATAAGTCACTCGTTAATCGTTCAATAGTTCTGCTGCAAGAAAGATGGTTGTTAAACAAGTTTATCAAATGTGCAAAAGAAGTTATAGAATAAGGAGGAACATTCAATAGCCATTTTAAGGCTGGTCTTGTTAAGGTACCACCAAAGGCCTTCATATCATGGATCCATGGTCTTCTATGGATCATGTTTTGCCAAGGTAACGAATATTGACACAAATTCGTTGGAGAGAATTCACAACTTCGATGTAGACATGTAGTCTGATTTCACGAATGGTGGCTTTAGCTTCTCCGCTAAATCATGCTTAAATCAAAGATTTAGAAGTTACCACAGTCTCTGGAATTCCCACTCTTTTCAAGGTCTCTAGTGGAATGATATTGACTGAGCTACCTTTGTCCGTGAGGATCTTGCGTACATAGTGATTAGCTACATCTAAATTGCTAACTAAGACATCCTGATGAGGATCCTAAATGTCATTCATGTCTTCTTCATCAAATGAAACAACTGTGGTTTTTCCTTCTTTTCCTTCCAACAAGTTCTTTGAGGTGTCCTTTGCTCAACAGATAACTTATCTCCTTCCTTAGAGCATAAAAGCCCTCGGTATTATAGCCGAAGTCTTCATTATATACGCACCATTTGGATTTCCTTTTTTTGTTGATAGTTTATCATTTCTTCAGGGCCACCTTGATTTTTCACGTAGGTTCTGCATAGCAAACAATGATTCAACATATCGGTAGAAAATCAGTTTAGTATATCTTAAGATATTCATCCTCCTCTTCATCTTCTTCCACTAAATTGATTATGGCATTGTATGGCATTGACTTTTATGATTTGTTAAAGGATGCTTCCCATTTCCGTTAGCCATGTTCACCCGTTGTGGATCTAAGGATCCTTCTTTCTATTTCTCGATCTTCTTCAAATCCGTGGAATATTAATGCTCTGTGCCACACTTCATTCCGCAAGGATTCATCACGATATCCTCATAACGTGGGGATTCTTTTATCAATCTCATTTTACATGCTTATACTCGGGTGAATATATCCAAGTTTTGGATATTCGAGGATTTTTTAGAGTACATGTTTAAATATAGCCTATGGGATTCTCCCAAACCTTGAGTTATCATATATAAGTCACTCGTTAATCGTTCAATAGTTCTGCTGCAAGAAAGATGGTTGTTAAACAAGTTTATCAAATGTGCAAAAGAAGTTATAGAATAAGGAGGAACATTCAATAGCCATTTTAAGGCTGGTCTTGTTAAGGTACCACCAAAGGCCTTCATATCATGGATCCATGGTCTTCTATGGATCATGTTTTGCCAAGGTAACGAATATTGACACAAATTCGTTGGAGAGAATTCACAACTTCGATGTAGACATGTAGTCTGATTTCACGAATGGTGGCTTTAGCTTCTCCGCTAAATCATGCTTAAATCAAAGATTTAGAAGTTACCACAGTCTCTGGAATTCCCACTCTTTTCAAGGTCTCTAGTGGAATGATATTGACTGAGCTACCTTTGTCCGTGAGGATCTTGCGTACATAGTGATTAGCTACATCTAAATTGCTAACTAAGACATCCTGATGAGGATCCTAAATGTCATTCATGTCTTCTTCATCAAATGAAACAACTGTGGTTTTTCCTTCTTTTCCTTCCAACAAGTTCTTTGAGGTGTCCTTTGCTCAACAGATAACTTATCTCCTTCCTTAGAGCATAAAAGCCCTCGGTATTATAGCCGAAGTCTTCATTATATACGCACCATTTGGATTTCCTTTTTTTGTTGATAGTTTATCATTTCTTCAGGGCCACCTTGATTTTTCACGTAGGTTCTGCATAGCAAACAATGATTCAACATATCGGTAGAAAATCAGTTTAGTATATCTTAAGATATTCATCCTCCTCTTCATCTTCTTCCACTAAATTGATTATGGCATTGTATGGCATTGACTTTTATGATTTGTTAAAGGATGCTTCCCATTTCCGTTAGCCATGTTCACCCGTTGTGGATCTAAGGATCCTTCTTTCTATTTCTCGATCTTCTTCAAATCCGTGGAATATTAATGCTCTGTGCCACACTTCATTCCGCAAGGATTCATCACGATATCCTCATAACGTGGGGATTCTTTTATCAATCTCATTTTACATGCTTATACTCGGGTGAATATATCCAAGTTTTGGATATTCGAGGATTTTTTAGAGTACATGTTTAAATATAGCCTATGGGATTCTCCCAAACCTTGAGTTATCATATATAAGTCACTCGTTAATCGTTCAATAGTTCTGCTGCAAGAAAGATGGTTGTTAAACAAGTTTATCAAATGTGCAAAAGAAGTTATAGAATAAGGAGGAACATTCAATAGCCATTTTAAGGCTGGTCTTGTTAAGGTACCACCAAAGGCCTTCATATCATGGATCCATGGTCTTCTATGGATCATGTTTTGCCAAGGTAACGAATATTGACACAAATTCGTTGGAGAGAATTCACAACTTCGATGTAGACATGTAGTCTGATTTCACGAATGGTGGCTTTAGCTTCTCCGCTAAATCATGCTTAAATCAAAGATTTAGAAGTTACCACAGTCTCTGGAATTCCCACTCTTTTCAAGGTCTCTAGTGGAATGATATTGACTGAGCTACCTTTGTCCGTGAGGATCTTGCGTACATAGTGATTAGCTACATCTAAATTGCTAACTAAGACATCCTGATGAGGATCCTAAATGTCATTCATGTCTTCTTCATCAAATGAAACAACTGTGGTTTTTCCTTCTTTTCCTTCCAACAAGTTCTTTGAGGTGTCCTTTGCTCAACAGATAACTTATCTCCTTCCTTAGAGCATAAAAGCCCTCGGTATTATAGCCGAAGTCTTCATTATATACGCACCATTTGGATTTCCTTTTTTTGTTGATAGTTTATCATTTCTTCAGGGCCACCTTGATTTTTCACGTAGGTTCTGCATAGCAAACAATGATTCAACATATCGGTAGAAAATCAGTTTAGTATATCTTAAGATATTCATCCTCCTCTTCATCTTCTTCCACTAAATTGATTATGGCATTGTATGGCATTGACTTTTATGATTTGTTAAAGGATGCTTCCCATTTCCGTTAGCCATGTTCACCCGTTGTGGATCTAAGGATCCTTCTTTCTATTTCTCGATCTTCTTCAAATCCGTGGAATATTAATGCTCTGTGCCACACTTCATTCCGCAAGGATTCATCACGATATCCTCATAACGTGGGGATTCTTTTATCAATCTCATTTTACATGCTTATACTCGGGTGAATATATCCAAGTTTTGGATATTCGAGGATTTTTTAGAGTACATGTTTAAATATAGCCTATGGGATTCTCCCAAACCTTGAGTTATCATATATAAGTCACTCGTTAATCGTTCAATAGTTCTGCTGCAAGAAAGATGGTTGTTAAACAAGTTTATCAAATGTGCAAAAGAAGTTATAGAATAAGGAGGAACATTCAATAGCCATTTTAAGGCTGGTCTTGTTAAGGTACCACCAAAGGCCTTCATATCATGGATCCATGGTCTTCTATGGATCATGTTTTGCCAAGGTAACGAATATTGACACAAATTCGTTGGAGAGAATTCACAACTTCGATGTAGACATGTAGTCTGATTTCACGAATGGTGGCTTTAGCTTCTCCGCTAAATCATGCTTAAATCAAAGATTTAGAAGTTACCACAGTCTCTGGAATTCCCACTCTTTTCAAGGTCTCTAGTGGAATGATATTGACTGAGCTACCTTTGTCCGTGAGGATCTTGCGTACATAGTGATTAGCTACATCTAAATTGCTAACTAAGACATCCTGATGAGGATCCTAAATGTCATTCATGTCTTCTTCATCAAATGAAACAACTGTGGTTTTTCCTTCTTTTCCTTCCAACAAGTTCTTTGAGGTGTCCTTTGCTCAACAGATAACTTATCTCCTTCCTTAGAGCATAAAAGCCCTCGGTATTATAGCCGAAGTCTTCATTATATACGCACCATTTGGATTTCCTTTTTTTGTTGATAGTTTATCATTTCTTCAGGGCCACCTTGATTTTTCACGTAGGTTCTGCATAGCAAACAATGATTCAACATATCGGTAGAAAATCAGTTTAGTATATCTTAAGATATTCATCCTCCTCTTCATCTTCTTCCACTAAATTGATTATGGCATTGTATGGCATTGACTTTTATGATTTGTTAAAGGATGCTTCCCATTTCCGTTAGCCATGTTCACCCGTTGTGGATCTAAGGATCCTTCTTTCTATTTCTCGATCTTCTTCAAATCCGTGGAATATTAATGCTCTGTGCCACACTTCATTCCGCAAGGATTCATCACGATATCCTCATAACGTGGGGATTCTTTTATCAATCTCATTTTACATGCTTATACTCGGGTGAATATATCCAAGTTTTGGATATTCGAGGATTTTTTAGAGTACATGTTTAAATATAGCCTATGGGATTCTCCCAAACCTTGAGTTATCATATATAAGTCACTCGTTAATCGTTCAATAGTTCTGCTGCAAGAAAGATGGTTGTTAAACAAGTTTATCAAATGTGCAAAAGAAGTTATAGAATAAGGAGGAACATTCAATAGCCATTTTAAGGCTGGTCTTGTTAAGGTACCACCAAAGGCCTTCATATCATGGATCCATGGTCTTCTATGGATCATGTTTTGCCAAGGTAACGAATATTGACACAAATTCGTTGGAGAGAATTCACAACTTCGATGTAGACATGTAGTCTGATTTCACGAATGGTGGCTTTAGCTTCTCCGCTAAATCATGCTTAAATCAAAGATTTAGAAGTTACCACAGTCTCTGGAATTCCCACTCTTTTCAAGGTCTCTAGTGGAATGATATTGACTGAGCTACCTTTGTCCGTGAGGATCTTGCGTACATAGTGATTAGCTACATCTAAATTGCTAACTAAGACATCCTGATGAGGATCCTAAATGTCATTCATGTCTTCTTCATCAAATGAAACAACTGTGGTTTTTCCTTCTTTTCCTTCCAACAAGTTCTTTGAGGTGTCCTTTGCTCAACAGATAACTTATCTCCTTCCTTAGAGCATAAAAGCCCTCGGTATTATAGCCGAAGTCTTCATTATATACGCACCATTTGGATTTCCTTTTTTTGTTGATAGTTTATCATTTCTTCAGGGCCACCTTGATTTTTCACGTAGGTTCTGCATAGCAAACAATGATTCAACATATCGGTAGAAAATCAGTTTAGTATATCTTAAGATATTCATCCTCCTCTTCATCTTCTTCCACTAAATTGATTATGGCATTGTATGGCATTGACTTTTATGATTTGTTAAAGGATGCTTCCCATTTCCGTTAGCCATGTTCACCCGTTGTGGATCTAAGGATCCTTCTTTCTATTTCTCGATCTTCTTCAAATCCGTGGAATATTAATGCTCTGTGCCACACTTCATTCCGCAAGGATTCATCACGATATCCTCATAACGTGGGGATTCTTTTATCAATCTCATTTTACATGCTTATACTCGGGTGAATATATCCAAGTTTTGGATATTCGAGGATTTTTTAGAGTACATGTTTAAATATAGCCTATGGGATTCTCCCAAACCTTGAGTTATCATATATAAGTCACTCGTTAATCGTTCAATAGTTCTGCTGCAAGAAAGATGGTTGTTAAACAAGTTTATCAAATGTGCAAAAGAAGTTATAGAATAAGGAGGAACATTCAATAGCCATTTTAAGGCTGGTCTTGTTAAGGTACCACCAAAGGCCTTCATATCATGGATCCATGGTCTTCTATGGATCATGTTTTGCCAAGGTAACGAATATTGACACAAATTCGTTGGAGAGAATTCACAACTTCGATGTAGACATGTAGTCTGATTTCACGAATGGTGGCTTTAGCTTCTCCGCTAAATCATGCTTAAATCAAAGATTTAGAAGTTACCACAGTCTCTGGAATTCCCACTCTTTTCAAGGTCTCTAGTGGAATGATATTGACTGAGCTACCTTTGTCCGTGAGGATCTTGCGTACATAGTGATTAGCTACATCTAAATTGCTAACTAAGACATCCTGATGAGGATCCTAAATGTCATTCATGTCTTCTTCATCAAATGAAACAACTGTGGTTTTTCCTTCTTTTCCTTCCAACAAGTTCTTTGAGGTGTCCTTTGCTCAACAGATAACTTATCTCCTTCCTTAGAGCATAAAAGCCCTCGGTATTATAGCCGAAGTCTTCATTATATACGCACCATTTGGATTTCCTTTTTTTGTTGATAGTTTATCATTTCTTCAGGGCCACCTTGATTTTTCACGTAGGTTCTGCATAGCAAACAATGATTCAACATATCGGTAGAAAATCAGTTTAGTATATCTTAAGATATTCATCCTCCTCTTCATCTTCTTCCACTAAATTGATTATGGCATTGTATGGCATTGACTTTTATGATTTGTTAAAGGATGCTTCCCATTTCCGTTAGCCATGTTCACCCGTTGTGGATCTAAGGATCCTTCTTTCTATTTCTCGATCTTCTTCAAATCCGTGGAATATTAATGCTCTGTGCCACACTTCATTCCGCAAGGATTCATCACGATATCCTCATAACGTGGGGATTCTTTTATCAATCTCATTTTACATGCTTATACTCGGGTGAATATATCCAAGTTTTGGATATTCGAGGATTTTTTAGAGTACATGTTTAAATATAGCCTATGGGATTCTCCCAAACCTTGAGTTATCATATATAAGTCACTCGTTAATCGTTCAATAGTTCTGCTGCAAGAAAGATGGTTGTTAAACAAGTTTATCAAATGTGCAAAAGAAGTTATAGAATAAGGAGGAACATTCAATAGCCATTTTAAGGCTGGTCTTGTTAAGGTACCACCAAAGGCCTTCATATCATGGATCCATGGTCTTCTATGGATCATGTTTTGCCAAGGTAACGAATATTGACACAAATTCGTTGGAGAGAATTCACAACTTCGATGTAGACATGTAGTCTGATTTCACGAATGGTGGCTTTAGCTTCTCCGCTAAATCATGCTTAAATCAAAGATTTAGAAGTTACCACAGTCTCTGGAATTCCCACTCTTTTCAAGGTCTCTAGTGGAATGATATTGACTGAGCTACCTTTGTCCGTGAGGATCTTGCGTACATAGTGATTAGCTACATCTAAATTGCTAACTAAGACATCCTGATGAGGATCCTAAATGTCATTCATGTCTTCTTCATCAAATGAAACAACTGTGGTTTTTCCTTCTTTTCCTTCCAACAAGTTCTTTGAGGTGTCCTTTGCTCAACAGATAACTTATCTCCTTCCTTAGAGCATAAAAGCCCTCGGTATTATAGCCGAAGTCTTCATTATATACGCACCATTTGGATTTCCTTTTTTTGTTGATAGTTTATCATTTCTTCAGGGCCACCTTGATTTTTCACGTAGGTTCTGCATAGCAAACAATGATTCAACATATCGGTAGAAAATCAGTTTAGTATATCTTAAGATATTCATCCTCCTCTTCATCTTCTTCCACTAAATTGATTATGGCATTGTATGGCATTGACTTTTATGATTTGTTAAAGGATGCTTCCCATTTCCGTTAGCCATGTTCACCCGTTGTGGATCTAAGGATCCTTCTTTCTATTTCTCGATCTTCTTCAAATCCGTGGAATATTAATGCTCTGTGCCACACTTCATTCCGCAAGGATTCATCACGATATCCTCATAACGTGGGGATTCTTTTATCAATCTCATTTTACATGCTTATACTCGGGTGAATATATCCAAGTTTTGGATATTCGAGGATTTTTTAGAGTACATGTTTAAATATAGCCTATGGGATTCTCCCAAACCTTGAGTTATCATATATAAGTCACTCGTTAATCGTTCAATAGTTCTGCTGCAAGAAAGATGGTTGTTAAACAAGTTTATCAAATGTGCAAAAGAAGTTATAGAATAAGGAGGAACATTCAATAGCCATTTTAAGGCTGGTCTTGTTAAGGTACCACCAAAGGCCTTCATATCATGGATCCATGGTCTTCTATGGATCATGTTTTGCCAAGGTAACGAATATTGACACAAATTCGTTGGAGAGAATTCACAACTTCGATGTAGACATGTAGTCTGATTTCACGAATGGTGGCTTTAGCTTCTCCGCTAAATCATGCTTAAATCAAAGATTTAGAAGTTACCACAGTCTCTGGAATTCCCACTCTTTTCAAGGTCTCTAGTGGAATGATATTGACTGAGCTACCTTTGTCCGTGAGGATCTTGCGTACATAGTGATTAGCTACATCTAAATTGCTAACTAAGACATCCTGATGAGGATCCTAAATGTCATTCATGTCTTCTTCATCAAATGAAACAACTGTGGTTTTTCCTTCTTTTCCTTCCAACAAGTTCTTTGAGGTGTCCTTTGCTCAACAGATAACTTATCTCCTTCCTTAGAGCATAAAAGCCCTCGGTATTATAGCCGAAGTCTTCATTATATACGCACCATTTGGATTTCCTTTTTTTGTTGATAGTTTATCATTTCTTCAGGGCCACCTTGATTTTTCACGTAGGTTCTGCATAGCAAACAATGATTCAACATATCGGTAGAAAATCAGTTTAGTATATCTTAAGATATTCATCCTCCTCTTCATCTTCTTCCACTAAATTGATTATGGCATTGTATGGCATTGACTTTTATGATTTGTTAAAGGATGCTTCCCATTTCCGTTAGCCATGTTCACCCGTTGTGGATCTAAGGATCCTTCTTTCTATTTCTCGATCTTCTTCAAATCCGTGGAATATTAATGCTCTGTGCCACACTTCATTCCGCAAGGATTCATCACGATATCCTCATAACGTGGGGATTCTTTTATCAATCTCATTTTACATGCTTATACTCGGGTGAATATATCCAAGTTTTGGATATTCGAGGATTTTTTAGAGTACATGTTTAAATATAGCCTATGGGATTCTCCCAAACCTTGAGTTATCATATATAAGTCACTCGTTAATCGTTCAATAGTTCTGCTGCAAGAAAGATGGTTGTTAAACAAGTTTATCAAATGTGCAAAAGAAGTTATAGAATAAGGAGGAACATTCAATAGCCATTTTAAGGCTGGTCTTGTTAAGGTACCACCAAAGGCCTTCATATCATGGATCCATGGTCTTCTATGGATCATGTTTTGCCAAGGTAACGAATATTGACACAAATTCGTTGGAGAGAATTCACAACTTCGATGTAGACATGTAGTCTGATTTCACGAATGGTGGCTTTAGCTTCTCCGCTAAATCATGCTTAAATCAAAGATTTAGAAGTTACCACAGTCTCTGGAATTCCCACTCTTTTCAAGGTCTCTAGTGGAATGATATTGACTGAGCTACCTTTGTCCGTGAGGATCTTGCGTACATAGTGATTAGCTACATCTAAATTGCTAACTAAGACATCCTGATGAGGATCCTAAATGTCATTCATGTCTTCTTCATCAAATGAAACAACTGTGGTTTTTCCTTCTTTTCCTTCCAACAAGTTCTTTGAGGTGTCCTTTGCTCAACAGATAACTTATCTCCTTCCTTAGAGCATAAAAGCCCTCGGTATTATAGCCGAAGTCTTCATTATATACGCACCATTTGGATTTCCTTTTTTTGTTGATAGTTTATCATTTCTTCAGGGCCACCTTGATTTTTCACGTAGGTTCTGCATAGCAAACAATGATTCAACATATCGGTAGAAAATCAGTTTAGTATATCTTAAGATATTCATCCTCCTCTTCATCTTCTTCCACTAAATTGATTATGGCATTGTATGGCATTGACTTTTATGATTTGTTAAAGGATGCTTCCCATTTCCGTTAGCCATGTTCACCCGTTGTGGATCTAAGGATCCTTCTTTGTATTTCTCGATCTTCTTCAAATCCGTGGAATATTAATGCTCTGTGCCACACTTCATTCCGCAAGGATTCATCACGATATCCTCATAACGTGGGGATTCTTTTATCAATCTCATTTTACATGCTTATACTCGGGTGAATATATCCAAGTTTTGGATATTCGAGGATTTTTTAGAGTACATGTTTAAATATAGCCTATGGGATTCTCCCAAACCTTGAGTTATCATATATAAGTCACTCGTTAATCGTTCAATAGTTCTGCTGCAAGAAAGATGGTTGTTAAACAAGTTTATCAAATGTGCAAAAGAAGTTATAGAATAAGGAGGAACATTCAATAGCCATTTTAAGGCTGGTCTTGTTAAGGTACCACCAAAGGCCTTCATATCATGGATCCATGGTCTTCTATGGATCATGTTTTGCCAAGGTAACGAATATTGACACAAATTCGTTGGAGAGAATTCACAACTTCGATGTAGACATGTAGTCTGATTTCACGAATGGTGGCTTTAGCTTCTCCGCTAAATCATGCTTAAATCAAAGATTTAGAAGTTACCACAGTCTCTGGAATTCCCACTCTTTTCAAGGTCTCTAGTGGAATGATATTGACTGAGCTACCTTTGTCCGTGAGGATCTTGCGTACATAGTGATTAGCTACATCTAAATTGCTAACTAAGACATCCTGATGAGGATCCTAAATGTCATTCATGTCTTCTTCATCAAATGAAACAACTGTGGTTTTTCCTTCTTTTCCTTCCAACAAGTTCTTTGAGGTGTCCTTTGCTCAACAGATAACTTATCTCCTTCCTTAGAGCATAAAAGCCCTCGGTATTATAGCCGAAGTCTTCATTATATACGCACCATTTGGATTTCCTTTTTTTGTTGATAGTTTATCATTTCTTCAGGGCCACCTTGATTTTTCACGTACGTTCTGCATAGCAAACAATGATTTAGTAAATCATTTAGTATATCTTAAGATATTCATCCTCCTTTCATCTTCTTTAAATTTTTAGATTGTATGGCATTGACTTTTGCCATATGTTTGTTTGGCCCACGAACCTTGGCAGGTTGGCGAACCTATTGATTTGATAGGTTCGGCGAACCTTAACCTGGAGACGGTTCGGCGAACCTTTAGATAGGTCAACATAGGTTCGTCTTACGAACCTAAGGGTTCGTCCAGCAACCTTAGGGTTCGGCTGGCAAACCTAGTGTTCGCCTACAAGAAATAGGTTCGCTGGTTTGTTTTCTATAAATAGAAGGTTTGTTTGTTTTCTAGATAGAAATTTTGACAGAATTCAGCAAACCCTCTGAGATTTTCTCTGGTGAGATCTTTGTATTTCCGAGTGAAGTCTTGTAATCATTGGTTGATAATACAAGAGTTGATTATTGAATTGCTTGTGTCTTTGATTTTCAACATATTAACTATGGATTCCGCACGTAGTTGATAGTTAGTAGGACTTTGTATTCGATCCTGATTGGAATTAAACGAAATCAACAGTGGTATCCGAGCGTTTGGTGAAGTTCTACACAACAATTTCAAATAAATCAAGTAATTGAAGATTTGAAGACATTTGATGGATCAAATTTTTTCTTCTTGATCGATTTTCTGGTGATTTGAGATTGTTTTCATTATCAATTGTTGTTAAATTACAACAATTGAAGTTTTGGAGGTGTTTTGGTATAGATTTGGATGGATTTTTTGATGTTTTGGAAGGTTTCCCTCCCAAAATTTTCAAATTATGTGCTACATGTTCGTGGGACGAACCTGTGACTTGCTGAACAGAAAGGTTCGCTGTTAGAGGGTTCGGCACTGGTTCGGCCAAGGTTCGGCACTGGTTCGGCCTAGGTTCGGCAAAGGTTCTGTCAAGGTTCGGCAAGATTTGGGTGATAGTTCATCTGAGGTTCGCTGATTACTGTTCATAGTTCGTCTGAGGTTCGTGAACAAGATTCGCTAAAGGTTCGTTTTTGTTGGAAGGTTCGTGAGATTTAGTTCGGCAGAGGGTTCGCTTGAACTAATGGTTCGCCAGTTTCAAGGTTCGCCAGTTTCAAGGTTCGTTTGTTTCTGGGTTCGTCTGTGTAAGGGTTCGTGAGTTTCAAAGGTTCGCTGCTCAAAGGTTCACTGTTTAAAGGTTCGCTGCTCAAAAGACAGTTTTTGTCCAGAGGTTCGGCTGAGGTTCGTCTGAGGTTCGGCCAGTGATATTTTTGAAAAGGTTCGATGTTTATCAACTCAGAAATTATGTCTGACATGAATGCGGCGATGGCAAGTCAGAACTCCAAACTTCAGAGTATTTTAATCAGTGAGACTGAAGTGTGTAGTACAAATAAAGTGCCAAAGCTATTGGATTTAGCATATTATGACAGTTGGAAAGGACGATTTGAGACTCATCTAAATGGCACAGATACAAACTTATGGGAAAGAATGTTATCTCCTTATGAAAGACCAAGGGTATTTGGTACTGATTTGTTTCAACTCTTGGAAAGACTAGATGTAGATGAGCAAAAAAAATATGACTCAGAGAAGAAAGCTTATTGGTTATTAAGTCAAGCCATTCCTAATCAAATTCTTCATCAGTTTGATGAACACAAGACTGCTAGTCTTTGGAATGCATTAAAGGCAAGAGTTGAAGGCAACACAAATCTGAAGAAAATGAAGGCTACAGATATCAGAAAGGAGTTTGAAAATTCTAACATCATTGGAAATGAGACTCTTGATGCCTTAATCACCAGATACAGACACTTGTTGACTGAAGTGAGAAAATATGGTATTGAGTATTCAGAGGATGAGAAGATTGATTGTCTGGCTGATGCACTACCTGATAAATGAAATTCTTTGTTGCTCATATTGAGAGAAAACTTACCTGGATTGACATTTGGTAGAGTTTATTCAGACCACTGGATCTGCAAAGAACAAGAAATGAAGGACAAACGTAAAGCGAGACGTGTAAATGTCACACAAGATCCTTCCTTGTATGGTGGATTATGCACAAATTCTATTTCTACACCACCTGCAGCATTGAAATACCAAAGATACAGTGAACTGTCTTTCGAATGTCTAGGATCATTCTCAGAAAAAGAAA
>SZYD01002283.1:0-37987 GCA_009363875.1 Mikania micrantha | reverse complement strand
CATGTGTATCTAAGGATAAATGTTTAATTATGCTTAAAATATATGTTAGAGAAGTGGTGTCTAGGCATGGTGTGCCTGTGACGATTATTTCTGGTGAAATTTCAGGAATAATTAGGATTGTTAATAAGCACGACGTATCATCCTCAGATTGTTGGTCAAAGTCAAAGGACCATTCAAATGTTGGAGGATATGTTACGAGCGTGTATAATTAAATTTGGGGTAGTTGGGATGATTATTTACCTTTAGCCGAGTTCTCATACGATAACAGTTATCATTCCAGTATTGGAATGCCTCCATATGAAATGTAGTATGGAGGAAATATCGTACTTCTGTGTTGGGGAGAAGTTGGGAAATGAGAATTGACAAATAAAAAAGGTAGTTAAAGTAACAAATGAACTTATAGATCAGATTCTAGTTCATTTGAAGGCGGCACAAGACCGTCAGAAATTCCTATGTTGATAAGCATAGGAGGACTATTGAGTTCTAGGTGGGAAATTTTGTAGTGTTAAAGGTCTATCCTTGGAAATGTGTTACATATTTTAGAAAACAAGAGAAGTTAAGCCGCGTTTCATTTGACCATTCAATATTATAGCTCGAATTGGCGATGTTGCTGATTGTCTTGAGCTACCAAAGGAATTGAATGGCATACATGACACTTTTCATGTGTCATATCTGAGAAAATATTTGGATGATGAATCGGCTTATGTACCACTAGAAGACTTGGAAATTGATGACAAGTTGAACAATGTGGAAAGGCCGGTAACTATATTAGACCGAAAGGTCAAACATTGAGAAACAAGTCCTTGAGCCAGGTAAAGGTTCAATGGAAAAAGACAGAAGGGAATCTGAAGCCACGTGGTAGTCAGAAGATGACAGGAAGAAATTTTATCCTTTCTTTTAAGGTATAAGCGGTTTCGGGGACGAAACCTTTGTAAGGAGGGGAGATTTGTAACAACCTGTTTTAATAAATAAATGTATTTGAAATAATCGTTAATTTAACGATTGCGATGGTTGTAAATTGAAAATATGTGAGAATTACATCATCAATGGCAAAAGCACATGTGATTGTTCTAGAAATCCATGTTGATTTGATGATTGTAATTATTATAGGTTGATAGTATCTGAGAAATCATGAACATGGAAGAAAACCGTGCGTGAAACGGGGTTACGGATTGTCCGGAATCACGAAACGAAGAAAATTACAAAGATGTTATGTTTTGGGACTCTTCGCGGTACGCGAAGGTGATTCTGAAGCTCCGTCGCGGTACGCGAAGCACCCAAAATATCTGAGGACTCCGGATTTCTTCGCGGTACGCGAAGAATTCTTTTGCCCCGCTTCGCGGTACGCGACGGGTGTGGCGGTTTGACAGATTCCTATTCTTATCAGATTTCATTTCAGAATTTTATTTTATTACTTCTCTCGACCTCAAACACACCCAGGGACGAACAGAGCAACTTTTTGGGGCTAGATGAGTGTTTTGAAGCCATCCAGATGTCCGGATTGAGCTAGGGTTAGATTATACCACTCCTGATCGTCGTTTTCATCCGAGAACTTCGTTCAAAAGGGTAATGATTCGATCTTTCCTACTAGTTTAATAGTATGTGGATTAAATCTAGTTTTGAATGCAATATTATGATTATGGGTATTGATTATTGCCTAGTTGATAACTAGGGGGTTGTGAGAAACGAAGAACTTGATATTTTGACGGTGAAATCTTCGTTTTGGAGCCGGGATAATGTCCGGTTGTTTTGAAACCCATATCTTGTGTGATAACTAGTAGGATGGGTAAATTGTGGTTTTGAAATATATATGGATTATGATCCATGGATTAAATGATGAATTGATGTTAAAAGTTATTAACAGTTATGATCATAAATGAATTTTGATTAAAAGAAGTGATTGAGATCATAACTAATATAATGAACATCAATTATTTGAGGAAATGCCTAAGAGAGGCATAGGGTATGATTAATTATAATAATTGACTACAACTTACCCAAAATAGTAGGATAGAGTCAATTATGTGATAAGTTGACTCTGAGAAAGTCAAACCAGTCAAGTGAGTTGAACTTGATTGTATGTGTTATATGTATTGAATATAGTTGTATATGTGTGAATATGCAACTAGGTGTTGGTGGTGAACGTCAAGTAACAATTCACAGAAGTGGAAAAAGAGGTTGTAGCAAGTGAACAACCGTTTGAACCAGGTAAGTTACCCAACTTACTGTAACATTACATATAAGCAGTAGAATGAGTCTACTTGCGTGCTTGAAATGTGTGAATGATGTTAAATATGTGATTGAAACTAATGGATGAGAAATCCTTTAGTTTGTGTTGTGAAGTTTTAATGAGAAACGTGTATGCAATATATTTGCATTAAAATAACCGGATGAACCGGTGATTAATCAATATGATTTTGGTGATCATAATTGTGGTTATTGTTGTTGCATGATTCACAAGGTGTGTGAACATGTGGTGATCATAATTATGGTTATTGTTGTTGCATGATTCACAAGGTGTGTGAACATGTGGTGATCATAATTATGGTTATTGTTGTTGCATGATTCACAAGGTGTGTGAACATGTGGTGATCTACGAATGCGTAGAAGTTGAATTGGTAATGTGCATGTTTAGATTCACAAGGTGTGTGAACGTATAACTTGCAATTCCAATGTAAAAGATTCACAAGATGTGTGAACATGTGGTGATCTACGAATGCGTAGAAGTTGAATTGGTAATGTGCATGTTTAGATTCACAAGGTGTGTGAACGTATAACTTGCAATTCCAATGTAAAAGATTCACAAGGTGTGTGAACATGTGGCGATCTACGAATGCGTAGATGTTGAATTGGTAATGTGCATGTTTAGATTCACAAGGTGTGTGAACGTATAACTTGCAATTCCAATGTAAAAGATTCATAAGGTGTGTGAACATGTGGTGATCTACGAATGCGTAGATGTTGAATTGGTAATGTGCATGTTTAGATTCACAAGGTGTGTGAACGTATAACTTGCAATTCCAATGTAAAAGATTCACAAGGTGTGTAAAAAAATTGGTGGATTGGAAATATGCACATGTATGTGTGGTGTTAAATTATAATAATTGTACATGAATGGGTGATTCATGGGGTTTTGGGTGGAAACGACCCACTAGTGGATCGTTTTGTAGGTGATTGAATATTGTTACCAAATTATATTTGGGACATCGGTAGTGTATCTGTAATGTGTTACGGGATACACTAGCTAGAGGTCCTAGGAGTTGTCTTAGATGGAAGGACCGGTGGGTGAACATCTTAAGACTTAATATGTGTATGATACCACCAATGTGTGGATAACCGGTTACACCGGAAATTGAATTGTTGAAACCACAGGTGTGTGGGAAATTGGT
This sequence comes from Mikania micrantha, assembly GCA_009363875.1. Classification (NCBI taxonomy): domain Eukaryota; kingdom Viridiplantae; phylum Streptophyta; class Magnoliopsida; order Asterales; family Asteraceae; genus Mikania; species Mikania micrantha. Next base: position 34,598 of record SZYD01002283.1, on the reverse strand, counting down.
TGACCCAATGATATATATATATATATATGGTGATTATTGTGTTTTAAATTAGCCAGAGGTGCTGGTGATAAAGTTGTATTGGATAATATATTATTATCTAGATATGATAAACATCCATATGATATGTATGTGGATGTGTTAAATGAGTTGTGGGAACTCGGGGAGGGGTTACTTACTTAGTTCGTATGAACTAATGGTGACTTATATGTGATGTTACAGGTCAAAGATAGATATGCATCGGGCGATCTGATCGGGCATGTTATGAAGCAGAACCAAACGTTATGTAAAATTCTCTGATGGTATTAAACTTAAACACACTAGTTTTATTAATCATAAATGTAAATGATTTGAAATTGAGTGTGTTTAACTTATGAAATGTTATTTTTACGCTTCCGAACAAAATTTTTGAGAAAGTTTAATCTGGGACCTAAAATGGGACACGTGTAATTGTGTGGAAAGTTTGGGTGTTACAGAGTTGGTATCAGAGCAATGGTTTGAGTGAATCAAGTGCGTCTTGATCTCAAACTCGTGTGCTCTTGATATGAAAACATAACGTTTGATTCGAAGACCCGATCATGATGCCGAATGTATGAGGTTAGCATATTTATTTCCTGTGTTATAATTGATAAATGTATTGTGAATCAATACATATGAAATGTGATTATGTGATTATTTGAAACTGAAATCAATGTCTTGAGTATAAAATAAATGAAGTAAGGAATTGGGCATATAATGAGTAAACTAGTATGTCTTGCCAACTTACTAGTACAAACATGATATGAACAAGTTCTTTATGAAAATCATTTTATACTTAGATATTAAGATTAAGGTAAATTGATTCTGAGTGATGGTTAGTAATTGAGTGTACTACGTAATTGACCCATTGGGGATATGGGCAATAATACACATTGAGTGTGTAAATCACAGTAAGTGTGATGTAAATGTCTTGAGTGACAAATGTTGAATAGTAATTGTGTTTACTATGGGATTGACCCACTAAATATATGGGCATCTATACACGATGGGCGTGTAAGTCACATGGGTATGACAGTAATGTCTTGAATAATATGTGTTGCATATTAAGTGTGTGAATTAAACACAATGTGTGTGTTGAATTAAATGTACAAATAAGTGTACAAAAAGATTGTGGTGGCAATCGTGTTATCTACTAGTGAGTAGATTAAAGTTAATAACCATGAAGGTTAATGTGTGTGTGGTGATAAAAATTGTTGGGTGGAGTTAACCCATTAACAATTTTTTTTATTATTACTTGGTGTTGACAATAACATGTAATAAGTATTTAAATTACTTAGTTATTGTCATTTGTTATGTTTATAAATGATATGGAGGAATAAGAATGATTCACAAGTGGTGTGAACTTCTTATTTGAAATTTGACTGAAATAGTCAAGCAATTCACAAAGTGTGTGAATGCAAAATGGGTTGAATCACAAGTGGTGTGATCTTCCCATGGAGAAAATATGGAGTTTAGGTAAATCACAGGTGGTGTGATTACCTATCTTGAGAATCCTTGGTGAAAAAGGAAGTCTCAAGGAAATGATGATTAATATTGTCATGTAAGACCACTGGTGGGTGGCATTGGATTTAACATGTAAGACCATCGGTGGATGGCATTGGATTTATCATATAAGACCACTTGTGAGTGGCGTTGACTTTTTTTGTAAGTCCACTAGTGAGTGGCCTTGTGTTAGATGTGTAAAACCATCTTGGAATGACATTGGGTTATCATGTAAGTCCTCCTTAGTGAGGCATTGGAAAGAATCCACATGCGTGTGGATTGGTCAATACGTGAGTATGCTTTGAACAACGTGGACTTTTAAAAGTCAAAGTTATGATTAATGTGAATAAGTAAGTTACATACTCTCTAATATGCAACCATAAGACATATTAGTGTTTATGTGTTGTGTGATTATGTTGTTGTTACTACTTGTAATTGACTTGTAGTAATGATGATAAAAAGAATGGTAAATTGACCATATGTGTTATGAAATGTTGAGGATATGAAACCACATGATGGTGGTAATTAACTACTTGATAGATGTCTTGTAGTATTGGATGGATGTTATGTGCTAATTGCATAAGTTGAAAGGAATTATTAAATGAAAATTTATAGTTGATACTATAAATTGATGGTAATCCACATTGTGTGGAAATATATGAATATGGAACCACATGGGGTGGTATTTGGATTGTGGAATTGATTAATGTTATGATAAATTGCATAACTAATAAAGGTGTAGTTATATGTTTAAAATAACTAACACAGATAATAGGGGACGATTCACATTCGTGTGAAACTGATGTAAGACCACTGGTGCGTGGCATTAATATTTGTAGGTAAATCCATAATGAAATGGCGTTGGTGTTTGTAATGTAAGTCCACAATTTTGTGGCGTTGGGGGTAATTCATGTATATGTACATGATAATAAGTTATTCATTTTGTTTAACTTGTTGTTATAGGACTGGGTGAGTCCACACTAAAAATTGTTTGTGCAATTAGCGTATATGTGAATTGTTGTTTTAATTGAATTTGATATAAATGGTTATAGTTAGTGTGGTTATTGTAGTTGAATGATTTACGAGGTATGTGAACATTCAACAAGTAATAACGATTGAGTTGATTTACAAGAGTGTAAATAACCATCTTAATGTAGATATTTTGTGAACAATAGATGATCTACAAGAGTGTAGACATCAAATTTCAAGAGTCAAATTGTTTAAGTTTGACTTTTGGGAAATATGATGTACAACTGGAGTTTGTGTGTACACACATGCATTGTGTTAAATGATAATGGTTGAGCAGGAATGGTAGATAAGAATGTCTATCTATATGAATGAATGCACTAATTACCATTGTGTGTAATTAATAGCTATTATGAGATAACGAATAACGCGAATGTGAAGTCATTCGGTTATGGAATGAATGGATAACGCGAATGTTAAATCATTCGATTGTTGTGTGTTGAGTACGTTATACATGATGTTTGACTTTAAAAAGTCAAGGTTAAGCCTATTTGTAAAGAAATATGATATTTATAATATGTATAAATTGTATTTATACATATGATGGGATGAATATTTATGTGAATATTCAAAATAGAGATAAGATGTATGTAGAAATACACTTGAGTGTATGGTTTGGTTTGAATGAAAAAAGTCAAACCAAGTAATCAATTGCAGATTGATATTGTAGAATCATGTATAATGATCATGTGTATCTACGGATAAATGTTTAATTATGCTTAAAATATATGTTAGAGAAGTGGTGTCTAGGCATGGTGTGCCTGTGACGATTATTTCTGGTGAAATTTCAGGAATAATTAGGATTGTTAATAAGCACGGCGTATCATCCTCAGATTGTTGGTCAAAGTCAAAGGACCATTCAAATGTTGGAGGATATGTTACGAGCGTGTATAATTAAATTTGGGGTAGTTGGGATGATTATTTACCTTTAGCCGAGTTCTCATACGATAACAGTTATCATTCCAGTATTGGAATGCCTCCATATGAAATGTAGTATGGAGGAAATATCGTACTTCTGTGTTGGGGAGAAGTTGGGAAATGAGAATTGACAAATAAAAAAGGTAGTTAAAGTAACAAATGAACTTATAGATCAGATTCTAGTTCATTTGAAGGCGGCACAAGACCGTCAGAAATTCCTATGTTGATAAGCATAGGAGGACTATTGAGTTCTAGGTGGGAAATTTTGTAGTGTTAAAGGTCTATCCATGGAAATGTGTTATATATTTTAGAAAACAAGAGAAGTTAAGCCGCGTTTCATTTGACCATTCAATATTATAGCTCGAATTGGCGATGTTGCTGATTGTCTTGAGCTACCAAAGGAATTGAATGGCATACATGACACTTTTCATGTGTCATATCTGAGAAAATATTTGGATGATGAATCGGCTTATGTACCACTAGAAGACTTGGAAATTGATGACAAGTTGAACAATGTGGAAAGGCCGGTAACTATATTAGACCGAAAGGTCAAACATTTGAGAAACAAGTCCTTGAGCCAGGTAAAGGTTCAATGGAAAAAGACAGAAGGGAATCTGAAGCCACGTGGTAGTCAGAAGATGACAGGAAGAAATTTTATCCTTTCTTTTAAGGTATAAGCGGTTTCGGGGACGAAACCTTTGTAAGGAGGGGAGATTTGTAACAACCTGTTTTTAATAAATAAATGTATTTGAAATAATCGTTAATTTAACGATTGCGATGGTTGTAAATTGAAAATATGTGAGAATTACATCATCAATGGCAAAAGCACATGTGATTGTTCTAGAAATCCATGTTGATTTGATGATTGTAATTATTATAGGTTGATAGTATCTGAGAAATCATGAACATGGAAGAAAACCGTGCGTGAAACGGGGTTACGGATTGTCCGGAATCACGAAACGAAGAAAATTACAAAGATGTTATGTTTTGGGACTCTTTGCGGTACGCGAAGGTGATTCTGAAGCTCCGTCGCGGTACGCGAAGCACCCAAAATATCTGAGGACTCCGGATTTCTTCGCGGTACGCGAAGAATTCTTTTGCCCCGCTTCGCGGTACGCGACGGGTGTGGCGGTTTGACAGATTCCTATTCTTATCAGATTTCATTTCAGAATTTTATTTTATTACTTCTCTCGACCTCAAACACACCCAGGGACGAACAGAGCAACTTTTTGGGGCTAGATGAGTGTTTTGAAGCCATCCAGATGTCCGGATTGAGCTAGGGTTAGATTATACCACTCCTGATCGTCGTTTTCATCCGAGAACTTCGTTCAAAAGGGTAATGATTCGATCTTTCCTACTAGTTTAATAGTATGTGGATTAAATCTAGTTTTGAATGCAATATTATGATTATGGGTATTGATTATTGCCTAGTTGATAACTAGGGGTTGTGAGAAACGAAGAACTTGATATTTTGACGGTGAAATCTTCGTTTTGGAGCCGGGATAATGTCCGGTTGTTTTGAAACCCATATCTTGGTGTGATAACTAGTAGGATGGGTAAATTGTGGTTTTGAAATATATATGGATTATGATCCATGGATTAAATGATGAATTGATGTTAAAAGTTATTAACAGTTATGATCATAAATGAATTTTGATTAAAAGAAGTGATTGAGATCATAACTAATATAATGAACATCAATTATTTGAGGAAATGCCTAAGAGAGGCATAGGGTATGATTAATTATAATAATTGACTACAACTTACCCAAAATAGTAGGATAGAGTCAATTATGTGATAAGTTGACTCTGAGAAAGTCAAACCAGTCAAGTGAGTTGAACTTGATTGTATGTGTTATATGTATTGAATATAGTTGTATATGTGTGAATATGCAACTAGGTGTTGGTGGTGAACGTCAAGTAACAATTCACAGAAGTGGAAAAAGAGGTTGTAGCAAGTGAACAACCGTTTGAACCAGGTAAGTTACCTAACTTACTGTAACATTACATATAAGCAGTAGAATGAGTCTACTTGCGTGCTTGAAATGTGTGAATGATGTTAAATATGTGATTGAAACTAATGGATGAGAAATCCTTTAGTTTGTGTTGTGAAGTTTTAATGAGAAACGTGTATGCAATATATTTGCATTAAAATAACCGGATGAACCGGTGATTAATCAATATGATTTTGGTGATCATAATTGTGGTTATTGTTGTTGCATGATTCACAAGGTGTGTGAACATGTGGTGATCATAATTATGGTTATTGTTGTTGCATGATTCACAAGGTGTGTGAACATGTGGTGATCATAATTATGGTTATTGTTGTTGCATGATTCACAAGGTGTGTGAACATGTGGTGATCTACGAATGCGTAGAAGTTGAATTGGTAATGTGCATGTTTAGATTCACAAGGTGTGTGAACGTATAACTTGCAATTCCAATATAAAAGATTCACAAGATGTGTGAACATGTGGTGATCTACGAATGCGTAGAAGTTGAATTGGTAATGTGCATGTTTAGATTCACAAGGTGTGTGAACGTATAACTTGCAATTCCAATGTAAAAGATTCACAAGGTGTGTGAACATGTGGCGATCTACGAATGCGTAGATGTTGAATTGGTAATGTGCATGTTTAGATTCACAAGGTGTGTGAACGTATAACTTGCAATTCCAATGTAAAAGATTCATAAGGTGTGTGAACATGTGGTGATCTACGAATGCGTAGATGTTGAATTGGTAATGTGCATGTTTAGATTCACAAGGTGTGTGAACGTATAACTTGCAATTCCAATGTAAAAGATTCACAAGGTGTGTAAAAAAATTGGTGGATTGGAAATATGCACATGTATGTGTGGTGTTAAATTATAATAATTGTACATGAATGGGTGATTCATGGGGTTTTGGGTGGAAACGACCCACTAGTGGATCGTTTTGTAGGTGATTGAATATTGTTACCAAATTATATTTGGGACATCGGTAGTGTATCTGTAATGTGTTACGGGATACACTAGCTAGAGGTCCTAGGAGTTGTCTTAGATGGAAGGACCGGTGGGTGAACATCTTAAGACTTAATATGTGTATGATACCACCAATGTGTGGATAACCGGTTACACCGGAAATTGAATTGTTGAAACCACAGGTGTGTGGGAAATTGGTTGACCCAATGATATATATATATATATATATGGTGATTATTGTGTTTTAAATTAGCCAGAGGTGCTGGTGATAAAGTTGTATTGGATAATATATTATTATCTAGATATGATAAACATCCATATGATATGTATGTGGATGTGTTAAATGAGTTGTGGGAACTCGGGGAGGGGTTACTTACTTAGTTCGTATGAACTAATGGTGACTTATATGTGATGTTACAGGTCAAAGATAGATATGCATCGGGCGATCTGATCGGGCATGTTATGAAGCAGAACCAAACGTTATGTAAAATTCTCTGATGGTATTAAACTTAAACACACTAGTTTTATTAATCATAAATGTAAATGATTTGAAATTGAGTGTGTTTAACTTATGAAATGTTATTTTTACGCTTCCGAACAAAATTTTTGAGAAAGTTTAATCTGGGACCTAAAATGGGACACGTGTAATTGTGTGGAAAGTTTGGGTGTTACAGAGTTGGTATCAGAGCAATGGTTTGAGTGAATCAAGTGCGTCTTGATCTCAAACTCGTGTGCTCTTGATATGAAAACATAACGTTTGATTCGAAGACCCGATCATGATGCCGAATGTATGAGGTTAGCATATTTATTTCCTGTGTTATAATTGATAAATGTATTGTGAATCAATACATATGAAATGTGATTATGTGATTATTTGAAACTGAAATCAATGTCTTGAGTATAAAATAAATGAAGTAAGGAATTGGGCATATAATGAGTAAACTAGTATGTCTTGCCAACTTACTAGTACAAACATGATATGAACAAGTTCTTTATGAAAATCATTTTATACTTAGATATTAAGATTAAGGTAAATTGATTCTGAGTGATGGTTAGTAATTGAGTGTACTACGTAATTGACCCATTGGGGATATGGGCAATAATACACATTGAGTGTGTAAATCACAGTAAGTGTGATGTAAATGTCTTGAGTGACAAATGTTGAATAGTAATTGTGTTTACTATGGGATTGACCCACTAAATATATGGGCATCTATACACGATGGGCGTGTAAGTCACATGGGTATGACAGTAATGTCTTGAATAATATGTGTTGCATATTAAGTGTGTGAATTAAACACAATGTGTGTGTTGAATTAAATGTACAAATAAGTGTACAAAAAGATTGTGGTGGCAATCGTGTTATCTACTAGTGAGTAGATTAAAGTTAATAACCATGAAGGTTAATGTGTGTGTGGTGATAAAAATTGTTGGGTGGAGTTAACCCATTAACAATTTTTTTTATTATTACTTGGTGTTGACAATAACATGTAATAAGTATTTAAATTACTTAGTTATTGTCATTTGTTATGTTTATAAATGATATGGAGGAATAAGAATGATTCACAAGTGGTGTGAACTTCTTATTTGAAATTTGACTGAAATAGTCAAGCAATTCACAAAGTGTGTGAATGCAAAATGGGTTGAATCACAAGTGGTGTGATCTTCCCATGGAGAAAATATGGAGTTTAGGTAAATCACAGGTGGTGTGATTACCTATCTTGAGAATCCTTGGTGAAAAAGGAAGTCTCAAGGAAATGATGATTAATATTGTCATGTAAGACCACTGGTGGGTGGCATTGGATTTAACATGTAAGACCATCGGTGGATGGCATTGGATTTATCATATAAGACCACTTGTGAGTGGCGTTGACTTTTTTTGTAAGTCCACTAGTGAGTGGCCTTGTGTTAGATGTGTAAAACCATCTTGGAATGACATTGGGTTATCATGTAAGTCCTCCTTAGTGAGGCATTGGAAAGAATCCACATGCGTGTGGATTGGTCAATACGTGAGTATGCTTTGAACAACGTGGACTTTTAAAAGTCAAAGTTATGATTAATGTGAATAAGTAAGTTACATACTCTCTAATATGCAACCATAAGACATATTAGTGTTTATGTGTTGTGTGATTATGTTGTTGTTACTACTTGTAATTGACTTGTAGTAATGATGATAAAAAGAATGGTAAATTGACCATATGTGTTATGAAATGTTGAGGATATGAAACCACATGATGGTGGTAATTAACTACTTGATAGATGTCTTGTAGTATTGGATGGATGTTATGTGCTAATTGCATAAGTTGAAAGGAATTATTAAATGAAAATTTATAGTTGATACTATAAATTGATGGTAATCCACATTGTGTGGAAATATATGAATATGGAACCACATGGGGTGGTATTTGGATTGTGGAATTGATTAATGTTATGATAAATTGCATAACTAATAAAGGTGTAGTTATATGTTTAAAATAACTAACACAGATAATAGGGGACGATTCACATTCGTGTGAAACTGATGTAAGACCACTGGTGCGTGGCATTAATATTTGTAGGTAAATCCATAATGAAATGGCGTTGGTGTTTGTAATGTAAGTCCACAATTTTGTGGCGTTGGGGGTAATTCATGTATATGTACATGATAATAAGTTATTCATTTTGTTTAACTTGTTGTTATAGGACTGGGTGAGTCCACACTAAAAATTGTTTGTGCAATTAGCGTATATGTGAATTGTTGTTTTAATTGAATTTGATATAAATGGTTATAGTTAGTGTGGTTATTGTAGTTGAATGATTTACGAGGTATGTGAACATTCAACAAGTAATAACGATTGAGTTGATTTACAAGAGTGTAAATAACCATCTTAATGTAGATATTTTGTGAACAATAGATGATCTACAAGAGTGTAGACATCAAATTTCAAGAGTCAAATTGTTTAAGTTTGACTTTTGGGAAATATGATGTACAACTGGAGTTTGTGTGTACACACATGCATTGTGTTAAATGATAATGGTTGAGCAGGAATGGTAGATAAGAATGTCTATCTATATGAATGAATGCACTAATTACCATTGTGTGTAATTAATAGCTATTATGAGATAACGAATAACGCGAATGTGAAGTCATTCGGTTATGGAATGAATGGATAACGCGAATGTTAAATCATTCGATTGTTGTGTGTTGAGTACGTTATACATGATGTTTGACTTTAAAAAGTCAAGGTTAAGCCTATTTGTAAAGAAATATGATATTTATAATATGTATAAATTGTATTTATACATATGATGGGATGAATATTTATGTGAATATTCAAAATAGAGATAAGATGTATGTAGAAATACACTTGAGTGTATGGTTTGGTTTGAATGAAGAAAGTCAAACCAAGTAATCAATTGCAGATTGATATTGTAGAATCATGTATAATGATCATGTGTATCTACGGATAAATGTTTAATTATGCTTAAAATATATGTTAGAGAAGTGGTGTCTAGGCATGGTGTGCCTGTGACGATTATTTCTGGTGAAATTTCAGGAATAATTAGGATTGTTAATAAGCACGGCGTATCATCCTCAGATTGTTGGTCAAAGTCAAAGGACCATTCAAATGTTGGAGGATATGTTACGAGCGTGTATAATTAAATTTGGGGTAGTTGGGATGATTATTTACCTTTAGCCGAGTTCTCATACGATAACAGTTATCATTCCAGTATTGGAATGCCTCCATATGAAATGTAGTATGGAGGAAATATCGTACTTCTGTGTTGGGGAGAAGTTGGGAAATGAGAATTGACAAATAAAAAAGGTAGTTAAAGTAACAAATGAACTTATAGATCAGATTCTAGTTCATTTGAAGGCGGCACAAGACCGTCAGAAATTCCTATGTTGATAAGCATAGGAGGACTATTGAGTTCTAGGTGGGAAATTTTGTAGTGTTAAAGGTCTATCCATGGAAATGTGTTATATATTTTAGAAAACAAGAGAAGTTAAGCCGCGTTTCATTTGACCATTCAATATTATAGCTCGAATTGGCGATGTTGCTGATTGTCTTGAGCTACCAAAGGAATTGAATGGCATACATGACACTTTTCATGTGTCATATCTGAGAAAATATTTGGATGATGAATCGGCTTATGTACCACTAGAAGACTTGGAAATTGATGACAAGTTGAACAATGTGGAAAGGCCGGTAACTATATTAGACCGAAAGGTCAAACATTTGAGAAACAAGTCCTTGAGCCAGGTAAAGGTTCAATGGAAAAAGACAGAAGGGAATCTGAAGCCACGTGGTAGTCAGAAGATGACAGGAAGAAATTTTATCCTTTCTTTTAAGGTATAAGCGGTTTCGGGGACGAAACCTTTGTAAGGAGGGGAGATTTGTAACAACCTGTTTTTAATAAATAAATGTATTTGAAATAATCGTTAATTTAACGATTGCGATGGTTGTAAATTGAAAATATGTGAGAATTACATCATCAATGGCAAAAGCACATGTGATTGTTCTAGAAATCCATGTTGATTTGATGATTGTAATTATTATAGGTTGATAGTATCTGAGAAATCATGAACATGGAAGAAAACCGTGCGTGAAACGGGGTTACGGATTGTCCGGAATCACGAAACGAAGAAAATTACAAAGATGTTATGTTTTGGGACTCTTTGCGGTACGCGAAGGTGATTCTGAAGCTCCGTCGCGGTACGCGAAGCACCCAAAATATCTGAGGACTCCGGATTTCTTCGCGGTACGCGAAGAATTCTTTTGCCCCGCTTCGCGGTACGCGACGGGTGTGGCGGTTTGACAGATTCCTATTCTTATCAGATTTCATTTCAGAATTTTATTTTATTACTTCTCTCGACCTCAAACACACCCAGGGACGAACAGAGCAACTTTTTGGGGCTAGATGAGTGTTTTGAAGCCATCCAGATGTCCGGATTGAGCTAGGGTTAGATTATACCACTCCTGATCGTCGTTTTCATCCGAGAACTTCGTTCAAAAGGGTAATGATTCGATCTTTCCTACTAGTTTAATAGTATGTGGATTAAATCTAGTTTTGAATGCAATATTATGATTATGGGTATTGATTATTGCCTAGTTGATAACTAGGGGTTGTGAGAAACGAAGAACTTGATATTTTGACGGTGAAATCTTCGTTTTGGAGCCGGGATAATGTCCGGTTGTTTTGAAACCCATATCTTGGTGTGATAACTAGTAGGATGGGTAAATTGTGGTTTTGAAATATATATGGATTATGATCCATGGATTAAATGATGAATTGATGTTAAAAGTTATTAACAGTTATGATCATAAATGAATTTTGATTAAAAGAAGTGATTGAGATCATAACTAATATAATGAACATCAATTATTTGAGGAAATGCCTAAGAGAGGCATAGGGTATGATTAATTATAATAATTGACTACAACTTACCCAAAATAGTAGGATAGAGTCAATTATGTGATAAGTTGACTCTGAGAAAGTCAAACCAGTCAAGTGAGTTGAACTTGATTGTATGTGTTATATGTATTGAATATAGTTGTATATGTGTGAATATGCAACTAGGTGTTGGTGGTGAACGTCAAGTAACAATTCACAGAAGTGGAAAAAGAGGTTGTAGCAAGTGAACAACCGTTTGAACCAGGTAAGTTACCCAACTTACTGTAACATTACATATAAGCAGTAGAATGAGTCTACTTGCGTGCTTGAAATGTGTGAATGATGTTAAATATGTGATTGAAACTAATGGATGAGAAATCCTTTAGTTTGTGTTGTGAAGTTTTAATGAGAAACGTGTATGCAATATATTTGCATTAAAATAACCGGATGAACCGGTGATTAATCAATATGATTTTGGTGATCATAATTGTGGTTATTGTTGTTGCATGATTCACAAGGTGTGTGAACATGTGGTGATCATAATTATGGTTATTGTTGTTGCATGATTCACAAGGTGTGTGAACATGTGGTGATCATAATTATGGTTATTGTTGTTGCATGATTCACAAGGTGTGTGAACATGTGGTGATCTACGAATGCGTAGAAGTTGAATTGGTAATGTGCATGTTTAGATTCACAAGGTGTGTGAACGTATAACTTGCAATTCCAATGTAAAAGATTCACAAGATGTGTGAACATGTGGTGATCTACGAATGCGTAGAAGTTGAATTGGTAATGTGCATGTTTAGATTCACAAGGTGTGTGAACGTATAACTTGCAATTCCAATGTAAAAGATTCACAAGGTGTGTGAACATGTGGCGATCTACGAATGCGTAGATGTTGAATTGGTAATGTGCATGTTTAGATTCACAAGGTGTGTGAACGTATAACTTGCAATTCCAATGTAAAAGATTCATAAGGTGTGTGAACATGTGGTGATCTACGAATGCGTAGATGTTGAATTGGTAATGTGCATGTTTAGATTCACAAGGTGTGTGAACGTATAACTTGCAATTCCAATGTAAAAGATTCACAAGGTGTGTAAAAAAATTGGTGGATTGGAAATATGCACATGTATGTGTGGTGTTAAATTATAATAATTGTACATGAATGGGTGATTCATGGGGTTTTGGGTGGAAACGACCCACTAGTGGATCGTTTTGTAGGTGATTGAATATTGTTACCAAATTATATTTGGGACATCGGTAGTGTATCTGTAATGTGTTACGGGATACACTAGCTAGAGGTCCTAGGAGTTGTCTTAGATGGAAGGACCGGTGGGTGAACATCTTAAGACTTAATATGTGTATGATACCACCAATGTGTGGATAACCGGTTACACCGGAAATTGAATTGTTGAAACCACAGGTGTGTGGGAAATTGGTTGACCCAATGATATATATATATATATATATATATGGTGATTATTGTGTTTTAAATTAGCCAGAGGTGCTGGTGATAAAGTTGTATTGGATAATATATTATTATCTAGATATGATAAACATCCATATGATATGTATGTGGATGTGTTAAATGAGTTGTGGGAACTCGGGGAGGGGTTACTTACTTAGTTCGTATGAACTAATGGTGACTTATATGTGATGTTACAGGTCAAAGATAGATATGCATCGGGCGATCTGATCGGGCATGTTATGAAGCAGAACCAAACGTTATGTAAAATTCTCTGATGGTATTAAACTTAAACACACTAGTTTTATTAATCATAAATGTAAATGATTTGAAATTGAGTGTGTTTAACTTATGAAATGTTATTTTTACGCTTCCGAACAAAATTTTTGAGAAAGTTTAATCTGGGACCTAAAATGGGACACGTGTAATTGTGTGGAAAGTTTGGGTGTTACATATGAGCTGGCAAACCTATGCCCGGAAATGGCAACCCCACCTTTCAAACTCATAGAGAAGTATATTGAGGGATTACCACCTCAAATTCAGGGCATGGTACTCTCTGCTGATCCCATCACAACGCAACAAGTCGTGCGGCTAACTCACAAGCTCACTGATTCGGCTGTTGCACAAGGACTTTTGCCACCCCGTGGTGCTGTAACCACAACCAATGACATGAACAAACACAAATGGGATGACACCCTGAACAATACTTCCACTCTCCAACCACCCCCACAACAACGTAAGTTCGGGTCATCTCAGGCTTACGCACCACCTATACCAATCAACCAAAACACAGGAGGCTATACACGAAAACAACCCAAATGCCACAAGTGCAACTTCCACCATGCACAGGGTCAATGTGGTCGTTTTCAATGCCAGCACTGCGGTAAAGGGGGACATGCAGCCAAAGACTGCAGGGGTGAGCTGCTTGCAAAGACCCCACAGCCACAACAGCAGCAACAACTTGAAGCACCAAAGGGTTGCTTCGAATGTGGAAAACCAGGGCATTTCAAGAAGAACTGCCCGCACCTGAAAAACAACAACAACCAACAGAACAACAACAATGGGAACAATGGCACAAGGGGACACGCCTTCGTGATTGGGGCCAAGGAGGCCAGGAGGGATCCCAATCTTGCAACTGGTACATATCTCTTGAACGATAATTACGCTTCTATATTGTTTGATACTGGAGCTGAGAAAAGCTTTATATCTAAGGACTTTAGTGAGATGCTTGCCATAAACCCAACACCCTTAGAGGTTGAATACACAGTAGAGCTAGCTGATGGTAAATTAATTGTAACCAAACATATTCTGAAGGGATGCACATTAGAGCTAGCAGGCCACAAATTTAAGATTGACCTCATGTCGATTACACTAGGCAGTTTTGATGTCGTAGTGGGCACGGATTGGTTATCTGAAAACCAAGTTGAGATTATTTGCCACGACAAGGTTGTGCGCATACCTCTCCTTGACGGAGAAACTCTAGACATCAAGAGCGAAAGGAGTGACACCTCTCTGAACATCATCTCGTGCATGAAAGCTCACAAATGCGTACGAAAGGGATACACAGCCATTCTGGCGCTTATCACCGACAAGGCTGAAGAGGAGAAGAGAATTGAAGACATCCCAGTCGTATGCGACTACCCCGATGTATTTCCTGAGGATCTACCAGGACTTCCACCACCTCGGCAAGTGGAGTTCCGCATAGAACTTGTGCCAGGAGCAGCACCTATCGCACGAGCACCATATCGACTTGCACCTTTGGAGATGCAGGAACTGTCCAATCAACTGCAAGAGTTTCTGGACAAGGGTTTCATTATTCGTGAAGAAGAAGGACGGTACATTTCGCATGTGCATTGACTATCGGGAGCTAAACAAACTAACAATCAAGAACCGTTACCCCTTACCTCGGATCGACGATCTATTCGACCAACTACAAGGATCGAGTTACTACTCTAAGATTGATCTGAGATCTAGTTACCATCAACTAAGAATTCAAGAGGAAGACATCCCAAAAACCGCTTTTCGCACTCGGTATGGCCATTATTAGTTTTTGGTTATGCCGTTTGGTCTGACAAACGCACCCGCGGTATTCATGGATCTCAAGAATAGAGTATGCAAACCCTACCTCGACAAGTTTATCATTGTCTTTATAGATGATATTCTCATCTACTCCAAAACCGAGGAAGAACACAAAGAGCATCTTCAATTGGCTCTTGAACTACTACGGAAAGAGAAGTTGTACGCTAAACTCTCAAAGTGCGACTTCTGGATTCGAGAAATCCAATTCTTGGGACATGTTGTTAATGAACAAGGGATTCATGTGGATAAATCTAAGATAGAGGCAATCAAGAACTGGGAAGCATCGAAGACCCCAACTGAGGTGCGACAATTCCTAGGTTTGGCAGGCTATTATCGACGATTTATCGAAGGATTTTCAAAGATAGCCCAACCCCTTACAGCCTTAACCCATAAGGACAAGAAGTATCTCTGGACTGACAAACACAAAGCTGCATTCCAACTTCTCAAGCAGAAGCTCTATAGTGCACCTATCTTATCACTTCCTGATGGAACGGACGACTTCGTAGTATATTGCGATGCCTCAATACAAGGGCTCGGCTGCGTGCTGATGCAGCGAGACAAGGTGATCGCATATGCTTCTCGACAACTGAAAGTCCACGAGAAAAACTACACCACCCATGACTTGGAACATGGAGCCGTGGTATTCGCACTCAAGATTTGGAGACATTACCTGTATGGTACAAAATGTACGATATACACTGATCACAAAAGTCTCCAACACATATTCGAGCAAAAGGAACTGAACATGCGACAACGTCGCTGGCTTGAACTCCTAAACGAATACGAGTGTGCTATCAAGTATCGCCCGGGGAAGGCCAATGTAGTGGCCGATGCCTTGAGTCGGAAAAACACCTCGAAACCCAAGAGGGTAAGAGCTTTACAACTCACCATCCTTCCCAATATTCCTGAACAGATACACAGTGCCTAGGTGGAGGCTCTTAAACCAGAAAACCTAGCGGCAGAATCACTGAGGGGAATGGAGCAACAACTTAAAGTAAAAGCCGATGGTTTACATTATTTCATGGAACGCGTCTGGGTTCCACATTACGGGAACTTATTAGACCTTGTGATGGACGAGGCTCACAAATATTGGTATTCCATTCACCCTAGATCTGATAAGATGTATCATGATCTGAAGATACTTTACTGGTGGCCACACATGAAAGCCGACATTGCTACCTACGTGGGCAAATGCTTGACTTGTGCCAAAGTCAAGATCGACTACCAGAAACCATCTGGATTACTCACACAACCTGAAATCCCCATGTGGAAGTGGGAACAAATATCCATGGATTTCATTACCAAATTACCATGTACTCCTAGTGGATGTGACACTATCTGGGTAATTGTGGACCGACTGACTAAGTCAGCACATTTCCTTGCGATCAAGGAAAATGACAAAATGGAAAAGCTAGCCAGAATCTATGTTAAGGAAGTAGTCTCGCGACATGGAGTGCCAATCTCCATCATTTCAAATCGATGCGCCAGATTCACTTCTAACTTCTGGAAATCATTGCAAAAGTCGCTTGGCACACGGTTGTTTATGAGTACAGCATACCACCCACAAATTGATGGCCAGAGCGAATACACGATACAAAAACTTGAGGATATGCTACAAGCATGCGTGGTAGACTTCGGTAACAGCTGGGAAACTCACTTACCGTTGGTGGAGTTTTCCTACAACAACAGCTACCACACCAGTATCAAGGCAGCTCCTTTTGAGGCACACTATGGCAAGAAATGCCGATCACCGATTTTTTGGGCGGAAGTGGGCGACAGCCAACTTATGGCCGAGAACTTGTGCATGAAACAACAAAGAAAATCGTACACATCAGAACCCGCAAGGCTGCAGCTCACGATCATCAAAAGAGTTATGCCGACAAACGCCGAAAACCTTTGGAATTTCAGGTAGGAGACAAAGTCCTTCTGAAAGTCTCACCTTGGAAAGGCGTCATTCGTTTTGGTAAACGAGGCAAATTGAACCCACGGTATATTGGACCTTTCGAGATCCTGAAGAGGATTGGTCCGGTGGCATACCAACTCAACTTACCAGCCGAACTCGACGGAGTTCACAACGTGTTTCACGTCTCAAACTTGAAAAAGTGTCTATCCGACGAAACACTTATAGTTCCACTGGATGAGATTCAGGTGGATGAACAACTACGGTTCGTGGAAGAGCCGGTAGAGATCATGGACCGTGAGGTCAAACAACTCAAACAAAGCAAGATTCTGATTGTTAAAGTCCGATGGAACTCAAAACGCGGACCTGAATTCACGTCGGAGCGTGAGGATCAGATGATGCGCAAATATCCCCATCTCTCCAAACAGACAACGTCGAACGTCGGTAACAACAAATAAATTTCGGGACGAAATTCCTTTCAACAAGGGGATGATGTGACAACCAGAAAATTTTGTTTCTCGAACACTTTTGCTTCTCAAACACTACCAACAGCAACCAAATTTCGGGACAAAATTTCTTTCAACAAGGGGATGATGTGACACTCGGCAATTTCAGGTAAATTGCGACTCTTATATTCTTTACATTTCAGGTAAACTCACATGCAACTCCATACGGTTATTGTGCGCGAGTGTGTTGGTGATTTGATATGTATTTGTTGTAGATCTACTGATATTATAGTTTAGAACTGATTGGATTTGAGTTTGGTTAAGTTATGATTGATTTGGTGATGATTTGGTACACTTGCCATAAAAGGAAACTTTTATGTTCAAGTCTTGGATTTGTAATGATCTAGATATGTTAGACATGTCTATATGTTGTCAAATGTGTATTGCAGTGTTTAGAAACACATTTGGGTATTTGATTTGGTCAAAAACTTGGTTTTGTAGAAACTTGCTATTTACGGGAACTTTTAAAGATCAAAAGAGGGTTTTTGATGTTTTAAAGTGTATTGATGAACTTTGATTGTTGAAACATGTTTATAAATGATTTTTAACATATTTGGAAACCTTGATTTGTGAAAACAAGTTTTTAAATGAATACTTTCTAAATAAGGAAACTTTATTTGAGCAAAACGGTATAAATGGTGATTTATGCGCAAACGACATGTTTTAAGAGTTTAAACGTGTTTTATAAACATACTAGAGTGATTTGTTTTATGAAATGGGAACCACACTTTCCTAACTTGGAAACTTTCTAAAAATGGTAACTTATGCGATTAGAGTCATAGGATGCATTTTGGTGTCTTATGCGCATTAAGACACATAAACACAACAATCGTGTCACCAACGATTCATCGAGACTCACTAGTCAACACGCACGCACTCGGTTGAGCACACCGACACTTGGAGTTGTATGGAGTACAACACACCACAAAACACATACTCACACCTATATGGTTATAGGTGCATACTAGCAGGTGCTAGCTTTCGCAGACGCGAACACACTCATAACCGGAACTGCTCTATCAGGTGAGTTCACGGCCCCTTTTTACATTTTCTACCTTTCGGGGAGAAAACATTGCATACAACTGTTTTTGAACAACATACACATTTCTTGGTTACATTTGTACATGCTAATATCGTATATGCGTATGTGTGGCATTCATCCACAAAACTTAAGTCCTCATTAAACACACCTCGAACCGTTAATAGTGCATTGCGCTTAGCGTGGTAATTATGAATAGTACTATTTGGGCCTGACAAGCCCCACTGTTGCAAGCCGTATGGCCACCCCGACTGGAGGTCGGAACAGTGCATAATTGGCCAAACAACATTTGCCATGTCTAGGATGGATATGGCGGGAGGCAGCATGTTAGTTTCGGTTGCGAACCCGCATATGGTATAACTCATATTGACTAGCTATCAATTGATATTGCATTGTATTGAAAAGTAGACCTGCAACATTTTCTTTAAACATTTTGATGTTTACTGTTGTTTACACATTTGTGTTGTCACCAACCTTTATGTTGACCCTTTTTAACGCATGTTTTCTCAGGTAGCTAAGGCACGCACTTGAAGATAAGATGCTAGGATGGAGTCCCATGCATCAATATCATTGTCTTAGGATTTGAGAACAATTATCATTTTATTTTGTTATGTATTGTTAAATAATTAAATTTGCTTCCGCACTATTACTCTGAAATGTTTTTGAAATCTGCTTTAGTTAACGCTTCCACCAATTATGAATGTTAAACTGTTTTGTTAACTTATACTTTACTTCCGCAACTCTGAATTTACTAAACTGTTTTATCCAAATTATTGGATGTATGTGCTGTAACATCTGTGCCGGAATCGTTACCGGAACAGTAAACTGTACAGTAACTTGTACAGTAACTCAGATATAGTCAAGGAGAAATACTTAGAAACTATTAACATTCGATGATGAACATAAACTATTACACGATGTTTCTTGAATTCTGATTTAAATCTTATGGTTTAAACAGTCAGAAACACATCAGACGATCATGAACAGATGAAAACATGCTTGATTTTGTAATAATTGGGTTTAAACGTATGTGAGGATAAACAAAACAAAACAACAACAGTTGCTGTTACGGAATGCTAAACCGACGAATCATTCGTATAGGTGACGATCTGTACGAATAAATCTGAGGTTTAACAATCCGAAATGATGACTGAAAAGTAGAAAACAAAAATCAGAAAGTGAAACGTACGATCGTGTTCGTACAGTTAGCGCTCTGTACGAAAACGCGTGTAAGTGACGTTTTCTGACAAAACGAAACGAAACGAATGACGATTCGAACGAAAATAAATTTAAGGAAATGTTATATTTTCTATTTTACAATTTTGAAACTCATCATGAACAATTAAAACGAAACTATTGTAATTAAAACGCGTAAAGCTTAAAAATACGCGAATAAATAACGAAACGCGAAAAAAATTATAAATTTCGACAAATCATTCAAGATTAATAATATTTAAAATATTTTTATAAATAATCACCCACCAAATATTGAAAATAACATCCTTTTTATTTAATTATGTAATTTTGCGCGCTGCGATCCGGAAACGCAACGGAGACGAAAACAGAGCACCCGAAACGAACCCGAATACCCACGGGGTATATAAAGTTTGAAATAACTGATTTCTTTCATTTTTCACCACCATCTCTCTCTTAAACCTCAAAATCCCGGATCCCACACTCCACCACCATTTTTGGACCTTCAAACCTTCATATCTCACTCGTTTGTGGACGAAATCGGGCGTTCTTGGTGTCCACGCGAAACTCTTGCCATCCTCTACGTAGAAGTACAGCAGATCGGAGCGTTTATCCACAGGAATTCCAGGTATGGAAGCTAGAAGGTTTTGAAATATAGGGTTTTCTTCATTTACTGCTTTGCAAGCTTCCATTCGGTTATATATATATATATATATACACACCTAAACACTCATGGACCTGGCACCTTCGAACATCCTTTGTTCGTTTAACCCCTCTCATGACCAACTGTAGAACAGGCGAGGTGGGATGGAGCTAATGAAGACAAACCATACATGTTCGCGGACTGCACAATGGCCGAACCTTTCCTGCAAACGTGGTCGAACCCCCTGCCAAAGCTGCGAACCTTCTATGGTTCAGATTGGTCACGAACCTGTCGAGTTCAACGAACCCATGCCAAACCCACGAACCTCCATGTTCTCTCTAGCCGAACCTTTAGATGCTTCACGAACCCAGGCACATCAGTCCTTGGCCGAACCTACAACTGAAACAGTTGCGAACCTGTTACTTAAACAGCGAACCTATGGAGGTGAACAAGTAAGCTGGCCGAACCCATCACGTGCCACAACCCTAACCTGCCGAATCTTTGGTGCCGAACCCTTCCCATGCATGGCAACTGAGAGCCGAACCTTTGCAACCACCAAGGTTCGCTGATGTGGGATTTCTTCTCAACCAATTTTGGAATAAGTTCTTTTGATTCGGCCCAGCACACAATTGAACGAGCCCAACATGTAAACTGATCATCTAATGCGGCCCAAGGTTAAATGCTTGGCTCATAGCCCATCTCGGCTTAATGGGCTTAAGTAACCCACACCCCTAAGGGCCCAATAGCATTTCGTAGATCCATGCGCGGTTTAATTGGGCCGGCCATTTGATCCAACTCCCGGCCCACTCTCGACCCATAGTATTTGAATTGGCCCAACCCATTCACTCAACCTACGCATAGCCCCAAAAAGGCCCAAGTAAATTCTTTGGGCCCACTTGAGTCACTCGGCCCAATCAAGACCTCTATTGGCCCAATTACAACTAAACAGGTCTAAGGGATTATCCGGCCCAATGGATTTAAGAGATTTATGAACACATGCGTGAACAACAAAAAATGAATGATGAAATCATTCATGGATTACCACTTTATCTATGGCAAGGTGATAATAAGACGTTTAAGCAAAACAAGCGAGGCTTAAAGTTTTATTTGGAAGTTGTAACTTTCAAGTTAGACTTTAAGATTTAGAATGTGTAAACAAAAAAAAACAATTATATAATAGTTACATAATATATTGAATTCTGGGTCGGATAATGAACAAGACTCACGAGTGTTAGCCAACTTTAGGGCTAACACTTACACGCACAACAAAACCTTACAAAGTCATACTTATAAACTACAACGATATGAAATCAATACAGGAGCGTGAACATTACCACAAGTGCAAATAACGAGCGCGTGCATTCTAGTTAAGATAAGTCAACCACTTCAAATACCAGGTGAGTTCATTTGTCCCTTTTCAACCCTTTTGTTTTACTTCGGGACTGAGAAGCATGTTAAACAAATTGTTGAAATGTTTATTAAATGCTTTTACACATAATTACAATGCTTATACTAATGCTTGAATTTGAAATGCTTGGGTGGGAAACCAAAGACTAAGACTATAGTGTAAATAGCAAATGCTATTTACTTTATACTTATTTACATTATACAAACACTTTGCGATCAAACTGGAAACTAGTATACTTTGAGAAGCTATAAACTTGATACTTATACTAAAAACAGGAAGTTTAAACTATATACTTGAGGCTTACAATATAGATTTGAAGACTAAACCTTATGCTAAACGCTTATGATATAAACTAAATACTTAAACGTTGAGCTAAATACTTAAGTTATAAGCTATGTGCTTAAACTATACAATTGAGGTTTAACTTATAAACTCTATGTTTAACTATATACAAAATCTTAAGGCTTTGAAAATACTTAAACTAAACACTACTGCTTTATACAATTGTTTAAGAAAGTTAATATTCTACACCTTTAGTAAAGTATTAAATTACTTTACATTTACAATGATTTGCTTAAACTTAACTTGAAACATATATGCTTAGAAATACTTATATACGTGAGATGCTTGAAACACTTGGATGCTTATTACACTTGAGATACTTGAAAACACGTGAATACTTGTTATACTTAGAATACTTGAAACACGTGAATGCTTGATACATTTGGGATACTTGAATACTTGAATGCATGATATACTTGGGATACATGAACACTTGGAATACTTGTTATGCTTGAAACATGTGAACACTTGAATGCTTGAAACATTGGATGCTTAAACAAAAGACTGATTGATCGCCGCGTGTTGACCTGTGTGTCAACCCCTACTAGTCATCAGTGAAACAATGTCAATGCTTTAGACTTGTATGCATAAACTTTTGGACATTGTAAGACAGACTGTTGGCCGCCGCGTGTTGACCTGTGTGTCAACCCCTACTAGTCATCAGTGTTCTTCTTTGTCAGAGTCATGTAAGACAGACTGATTGGCCACCGCGTGTTGACCTGTGTGTTAACCCCTACTAGTCAATCAGTGTTCTTCTTGATTCATCCATGGTTATGACAAGTGACTAGAATGATTGGGTTCTTCTCGTTGACTTTGTGTTAACTTGAAGGTTCCTCTATCATAACATGTCACGAGTCATATTTAGGATCATTATGGATGGATGCTGAATTTCTTAAGATTTTAGCTGTCCATAATGCTGCCTAATAAACTTGAGACTTATTCGTTGTGGAATCAATAGTGTGGAGTGAAACGCTTAATTATCATTAATAACAATATGTTAAGCAGCCCGGTATGTGGTGGGACGGTGGCTGGGGCTTGTCCCCTACATATGCCCTATATACAAGCATACTTGGTTGGATAGCATAGGTGGTTGTTAGTGAGGTTAAGGTTGTCACTTCGGGGGAAAACAAAGTAAACATTGGCAGGGAAACAAACGTTAAGAATTATAGGTCATGAGATCAGAGTAGTGGGATGAAATAGGGGTGTTCAAAAAATCCGAAATCCGAACCGTATCCGAAACCCCAAAAAACCGATCCGAATTAAAAATTCGGATATTCGGATAGATTCGGATCGGATATCCGTTTTTTGAATTCGGATCGGATTGGATATCGGATATCCAAAATATGGTTTATTCGGATCGGATATCCGAATTCAATCCGAATAAACCCAGTTTATTCGGGTTGTTCGGATTATTCGGATGAAAAAATAAGTTTATTCGGGTTTTTCGGGTTATTCGGATAGATTCGGATCGGATTGAAAATTTTCGAATTCGGATCGGGTCGGGTTTCGGATAGGGTCTATTTTCAAATCCGAACAACCCGATCCGAATAACCCGAATAAACCTTTATCCGAGCCGATGAACACCCCAAGGATGAAATGCTTAATTATCATTAACAACAATATGTTAAGCAACCCGGTATGTGGTGGGACGGTGGCTGGGGCTTGTCCCCTACATATGCCCTATATATAAGCATACTTGGTTGAATAGCATAGGTGGTTGTTAGTGAGGTTAAGGTTGTCATTCAGGGAATCAAGGTAAACAATTACAGGGAAATCTAATTCAAAGAATCAAACATTTGGAATCAAACATTTTGGGAATCACACGGGTAGGATGAGACGCTTAATTATCATCAGGAACAGTATAGCATGTGGTTCAGTATGTGGTGGGACGGTGGCTGGGGCTTGTCCCCTACATATGCCCTATATATAAGCATACTGAATCAGATGGTATAGGTGGTTAATGGTGAGGTTAAGGTTGTCATTCAAAGGATTTTACAAACTATATTTACACAAAAACTACATGAACTCACCAACCATTGTGTTGACTTTGTTTTTCTTACGTGCTTTCTCAGATGACGCACAGGATTAAGCTAAGACTCAGGATTTGCATACTAGGATGACCAGACATAGATTCTAGTTGACTTTTAAAGAAGCACATCTTTTGAGATAAATACGAATCTCTTTTGGATATCTTGTACAACTACAAGATAGATACATTTGATTCTTTTGAATATGTTTACTTAGTTAAATTACCAACTTTGATAATTGTAATTTAACTTTGTAACCCTAGTTAACATTTTATTGTGCTTAAATATTCTTAACATTGATGCTATGTAAACAATCTGATCATCACGATTATCATCCACGATATCGCGCCCCGAGAACCTTTCGCCCGACGGGGACTTCGATCCAACCCCGTCGGCTCGGGGTGTGACATGTGTGTAACCATACATATAGGTCTCGCATGTTGTGTGACCGGAGACTGCGATCATGACAATTTGTTGTTGCTCGCGCCCTAGAAGGGACGGGATTTCTCGGGGTGCAACAGATTGTTGCATGGACTCCATCCTAGCATCCTATCCTTGAGTGCGTGCTTAGCTACTTGAGAAAACATGCGGTAAAAAGGGAAAACACAAAGGTTGGTGAGAGCACTGGTATGTAATCAGCAGTAAACATCAAAATGTTTAAATTAATGTTGCAGGTCTACTTTTCAATACAATGCAATATCCATTGATAGCTAGTCAATATGAGTTTTATCATATGCGGGTTCGCAATCGAAGCTAACATGCTGCCTCCCGCCATATCCATCCAAGATATGGCAAATGTTGTTTGGTCAATTATGCACTGTTCCGACCTCCAGTTGGGGTGGCCATATGGCGCTCAACAGTGGGGCTTGTCAGGCCCAAATAGTACTATTCAGAATTACCACGCTAAGCGCAACGCGCTATTAACGGTTCGAGGTGTGTTTAATGAGGACTTATCAGTTTTGTGGATGAATGCCACACATATGCATATACGATATTAGCATGTACAAAAGTAACCAAAAAATGTGTATGTTGTTCAAAAAGAGTTGTATGCAATGTTTTCTCCCCCAAAGGTAGAAAATGTAAAAAGGGGTCGTGAACTCACCTGATAGAGCAGTCCGGTTATGAGTATGTTCGCGTCTGCGAAAGCTAGCACCTGCTAGTATGCACCTATAACCATATAGGTGTGAGTATGTGTTTTGTGGTGTGTTGTAATCCATACAACTCCAAGTGGGACCCGACGAATCGTTGGTGACATGATTGTTGTGTTTATGTGCCTTAACGCACATAAGACCCCAAAATGCATCCTATGACTCTAATCGCACAAGTTACTAGTTTTAGAAAGTTTCCGTTTTAGGAAGGTGTGGTTATGAAATCCCATTTCATAAAGTTAATACTTCAAATATGTTTATAAAACAAGTTTAAACTATTAAAACATGTTGCTTGCGCATAAATCACCATTTATGCCGTTTTGCCAAATAAAGTTTCCTTATTTGGAAAGTTTTCGTTTAAAAGCTCGTTTTCACAAAGCAAAGTTTCCAATATGCTTAGAAACCATTTTTAAGCATATTCCAATACTCATAGTTCATCAAAACGTCTTAAAACATCAGAAGCCATCTTTTGATTTACAAAAGTTTCCATTTATAGAAAGTTTATACAAAACCATGTTTTTGACAAAATCAAATACCCAAATGTGTTTCTAAAC
Source organism: Mikania micrantha (assembly GCA_009363875.1). Taxonomy (NCBI): domain Eukaryota; kingdom Viridiplantae; phylum Streptophyta; class Magnoliopsida; order Asterales; family Asteraceae; genus Mikania; species Mikania micrantha. The sequence goes on along the minus strand of SZYD01002283.1, from coordinate 8,489 downwards.
ACTCAAATACATATTTAACAACATCTAGACATGTCTAACATGTCTAGATCATTACAAATCTAAGACATGCACATAAAAGTTTCCTTTTATGGCAAATTTGCCTAAATCATCACCAAATCAACCAATAACTCAACAAAACTCAAATCTAACATTTCTAAACTATCAAATCAGTAGATCTACAACAATGTCACACAAAATCACCAACGAATTCATGCACAATAACCGTATGGAGTTGCATGTGGGTTTTTAGCCCTTGCATGTATGATCTAGCAACTATTAAACGTGTAAAACTACCTTTGAGGCGTAGATTCATGATAGAACAGGTTCTGGAACTCAGATGGTGGTTGATGATGAGCTCCTAGCTTGTGGATGGCTCCCAAGAACTCCCTTTGAGCTTCAATGGCTTCAAATCACTCCAAGGTTGCAAGGAAGAGCTTCAAGTATGTTACCAGGGGGATTTGAGGTTGATATCAGTGGGTTTTGGTCGAAAATAGACGTGAGAACTCGGGTGGATTGCAAAGGAACCGAGTGGAAATGAGACGGGGTTGAATATAAAGAAATTTTGATCTGCATGGCCTTCGCGTACCGCGAAGGCCGATCAAAATCTTTTACCGCGTACCGCGATGTAATTCGGGAGTCCCGACTCCCGGTTTGCTTCGCGTACCGTGAAGCCAAGGGTCTTCGCGTACCGCGACGAGTCCTTTTCCTTGTTTTTCGATTTCGATGATTCGATTTCGCTCGCACTTGATTCCTGACGTTTATCCTAAACATCTAATGCATGTTTAAGCACATAGACATAAAATAACATATAAGTTTGATCGATCACCAACGTTCGTGAGACTCGTGTGTGTGTTTTGATAATTCCTCGAATTATCTTCGGTAGTTTGTGTTAGTGTCAAACGAAGTGTTTGCATGCTTGATTAATTATAATCAACGTGTAATGCACAATTCAAAAATTCCCCGAATTATTGTTTTGTGTTAGTGTTGTGTTGTGTTTGCCACACTTGGTTTCCAAAACCAATGTGCAATGTACGATTCGAGAGTTCCTCAAACTATCGTTTCGTAGTTTGTTTATGTTCAACTCATCTAATTGAACATAATTAAATGAAATGCAACAACTATGAATGTGAAATGTAAAGAATGTAAGAGTCGCAATTCACCTGAAATTGCCGGGTGTCACACCTATAGCACATTGAAATCAATTTTTCCTATCTCTTTTATTAAATATTTATATCACTTTTTTTAAATTATTTTTTTCCTTTTTTATTCTATTATATTGTAATGATTTTATTTAATTTGGTAGAAAATATGATTACATTATAAGTTATATTTTTTAATATTTTTAAACATCATTATGAAATACATTAAATGCTATTTAAAGTAAATTATTTAAATTTTATTTATTTAATCTGTGTGACACACATGTTTTTAATCTACTTTTGAATTAACTAAAACCTAATATGCATGCACACACACTGCAACAACCAATTATAACGGCACATGTGTTTTAATAAAAGAATATTTTTAAGTTTTGAATTATGTTGTGTTGTTGACTAGTAACTAACTTGATCAAGTTGGTTAAACGAGTTAACTAGCTTAAGAAAAATTGAGGGGCTAAAATTGTCATTTGCTCAAACCAACAGACTGGGATAAAAGGATTGAATTTGGTCCAATTTCTCAACCCCATTTGTGTATGCGTGTGTGCACGAGAGAGAGACAATGGAAGGAGAAAATAAAGAAAACCAAAAACCCTAACTTAAATATTGTTGATTATTGGCCAAAATTTGAGAATGAAGATCCTTGTATTATTTGTTGGTGATTACTAACAACCTGTAAGTGAATTCATTTTCTTAATTGATCTTGGTTATGAGTTCATGTGAATAACAAAGTGAGGATTGAGTTTAAATTTTGAAAATTGTTGAGTTAGGAAACCATGAAACTAAGTTTAGTATGTGTTTCAAACAATCCAACCATGATTTGTATGAATTATGGTTGAAGTTTATTTGGGATGCATTTGCGTAACTTAGGATGCTACGAGGAAACCCATATGATTGTGTTTGACAACTAGTAGTATGATTAAACCATGGTTTTGAATAGGTTATGCATCAATCTTTAACTAATCTGTTATATAGATGATGAATTTGTGATTTTGGAGTTTATAAGTGGGATTTCTTAATGTTTAAACATTAAAAAGATTATTAAATTAATGGATGCAAGCTAAGTGTTTGATTAAATGCCTGAATTGAGATTATATGTTTATGATGAACATAGGTTGACTAGGAATGGTAAGTTAACTTCTAAACATCATGTAGTGAAGAATGAGGTTCAAATAAGTCAAGTGAGTTTGAATCAACATGCATGTGTGTTGCGTGTATTGAAATTAGTTGTATATATATGAATTACAACTAGGCGTTAGTGGTGGAAGTAAAGGAACAAGCCATAGAAGTGGTAGGATTTGACCAATCGTTTGAATAAGGCGTGTCACTCGACTTACTAAACATTACATATAAATAAAAGAAAGAGTCTACTTGATTGATTTGGATGGTTTTTCTAACTAGTTTGGAACTAATTGAGTTAATAGACTCTAAAGCATATATGTTAAGTTATAATGTGTTTTGTTATAATTGAGTAGTGTATGTAACATAGTATACATAAGAATATCAGGACGAGCAAGTGATTTAGTATATATACTATAATATGCGTGCAAGCCGGTTGAGCCAATAAATTTGATCAATTGAACTTCCAGAGTGTGGATAGTAGAATGAGTCGGTAGGTAGTGTGATAAGCCACTAGAGTGTGAATAACTAGATGAGCCGTGAGTTGAAATTGCTTAAACCACTAGAGGGTGGGTAATTAAATGAGCCAATACACTGAATACAATGTATATAATGTGATGATTAGCCAGGGGTGCTGTTAACGTAGTTGTTTTGATCATATGATCATATGTGTGAAAATGACAAATTTAAGGGAAGTTAATGTACAATGGTGTTTTATGTGCATCAATACGTTTGAATATGATATATTATGATGTAAACACGATAATAGATCATATGGTATGTATGTAAACGAGTTAAGTGAGCTTTGGGAGGGTTAACACGATAACAACTTGAGTTTGTAATTTTTGACCCGTTATTGAGTTTTAATCCAAATTAATTGCAATCCACATTGTGTTTATACCTAAGGGAGGTGGATTAATGTTTTATGACACGACATACATCAAATACATGTGTTTGGGTTTGATTTGGGTGAAAACAAATTGAAAGAACGAACAGAAACAAGTAAAAAAGGGTCAAAACAAAAAAATTTGCTGTGAAGTGTGCATGCTTGGGTGTAGGCTACGCCTAGGGAGTTCTGCCTACGCCCAAGTGCAAAAACGCAAGATTTTTCGTATAATGAACCATGTGAGTCTGGGGCTTTATATGGGTGGCTTACTTAGTTCATACGAAATATTTGCGAGCTTATATGCAATCTTATCTTACTATCTTAACAAACAAAAATATTGTTTGCCACTTGTTAAAATTTTAGGCCAATAATGACACTTGATAATTTTTTATCATCTAATTAAATAATCACTCTTATTAAATAAGTATATTAACTATCATATTCAAGAACTATAATATTAATGATATTATTAATCTTTTTAATACTAAATTTTTTTATAATCAATTAAAAATAACATTTTATCAAAAAACACTTTAAAAAAATTATAAGATATGTTTTTTTTTTCTTTCTAAAAATCAATACTTTTTATAAATAAAAATATTTTAAATCAATATTTTTTAGACATTTTTTTCTAAAAATAATGTATTCTAAAAAAATTAAAAATAAAATAGATTATAATACATAGATTTTAAACAATAGTTTTTTATAAACAAATGACATTTTTTAGCATTAAGTTTTTAAAAAGTAATTTATTTTAAAAATAATATTTTTAATAACTGGTTTATTACTAAAGTATTTATTAATACGTATTTTAAACATTTTATAGAAAAATATTATTTTATAAGTTATAAATTTTTATGATTAATTATTTAATATATTATATTAAATCCGTGTAACACACGGGGGTAGTCTAGTGTTTACTAATCAAAAACATATATGCATCGGATGAGCTGATCAGACACGTTTTGGAACGGAATCAAGCGTTATGTTAATTTTTGATGGCCGTAAACTTAAACACACTAGTTTTTTTAATTATGGATGGTATTAACATGTAATTAAATGTGTAACTTATGTGATGATATTTTAACGCTCCCGAACCTAGTTTTAATAAAATTTTTGATGGCCGTAAACTTAAACACACTAGTTTTTTTTCATTATGGATGGTATTAACATGTAATTAAATGTGTAACTTATGTGATGATATTTTGACGCTCCCAAACCTAATTTTAATAAAATTTGCGTAAAAGCTTAACTAGGACTATATTTTGACATATGTAAAAATGTGAAGAGTTTGGGTGACACACACTCATATAAATAAAACATGTTACATGAAGTTATACATGATATTTAATTAAAAAGTAACATTAATTAAAAACCTAATAAATTATCCATAGTTATACTCTTTTTTATAGAAAAAGTAGGAATTTTTTTACGTATTTTGAACATTTATTTACAAACACATAATTGTTTGGTTGTTGTTTTAATTTTTTTGAACAACTAAACAAGTCTTCGGACCCAACAATGAACAACCCACGTGCTGCGACCACAGACCGCTACCAACCCTCGGAAACATTTAAAGCCGGGCGTTGGCGAGTGCCGAATCGAGGAACCGCCACATCATCTAGGAGGAAACTCACACTAAGAAACCTCCTAGCTCACTTAGAACATTTTTTGTTTCAGACGAGATTTGAACCCAAATCTCTCATTGCTGATGGTCAAGAAGTACCACTAGTCTATAAGCCGAATGATGGGTGTTGTTTTAATGGCATTGATTATGTGTATGTTTGGGATTCCATTCAAAATTAACTTTTTAACTTATTGACTTAATGCAAAAGTTATTAAGTTAAAAAGTTGTTTGAAAATTTAAAAAGCACTTTTAATTTTAACTTTTTGAGCAGTGTTAAAAAGTCATTTTAAAGAAGCTACTTTTTCTGGCTTTTTAACTTTTTATGACTAAAAAGTCATTTTTTGACCTTTTCACACACAAAAGCTAATCCAAACATATTTTTAAAAACTTCATTTCGAAAAGTCATAAGTTCATAAGCACTTTTAACAAAAAAGTCCTTTTAAACTTAATAAACAATCTCAAACATGCGCTGTATTTCTGTTATTACTAAAAAAACCGGAAGCCAGGGCAGCAGGCCCATTTGCCATGACGCTCATCTGACGATCGCTAAATGTTACTAAAAAAAGATGCAAACATAACCTAACTCATCACCGGCTCACGGCAACCTATTCGTGTATCTCCGTCTATCATCGATTCATGTCTTCGAATCCACAATTTGAGACATACAGGTATCGTGCGCCTTATTATTGATGTGTTTGCACATCAATTTCTCTCAGTGTTAGCGATTATACACCTAAGTGTTGATTACAGTGAATCCTATCGAAACGAATTGTATTTCATGTGAAATTTGGGGATTTTTAGAACCTTTTGTGTGCTGATTTTCGTTGATTATATCAGTAAATAGCTGTGATGTTATAATTACTTGCTAGTTCGTGTTGTAGTATTTTTTCTTATTCATGTTGTTGAAATCGCGTATTGTGATTTGTGAACGGTGATATGTTTAGTTATTAGATCCCTAGGGTTTTCAGATTTTTAAGTTTCGGGATATTGGGTAGGTTTAGAAGCCAAACTAGAAGTTGTTACAAGATTAAAGCATTACATATGATAAATAAACGAGAAAACCCTAATTTAGTCTGAACTGTAAAAAAATACACGCAACTTTCCTTGCTTTTGCAAACATGAAACACAAGTTTTGTTTTTTTATTTAGCTTTTGTTTATAGTTCTCCAGATTGTAGTTTTTATCTGCAAACCCCGACTCTTGAATCCTTGTGAGTTTGTGGACACGTCAGCATCCCATTGGACCCTATAGAATGATACCATATGTGAGCTACTCACCCTAAAAAACCAGGCATGTCAGCAAGGGGACTTATTTAGGTTACAGTATAACTGTGATCTCTGGTTAAGACTTTCAACAATAATTCATTTATTTTATTGTATTTAATGAACGATAGCTTGGGTGGTTTACTTGTTGCAACCTTGCAAAAATACAATGATACCATATGTGAGCTACTCACCCTAAAAAACCAGGCATGTCAGCAAGGGGACTTGTTTAGGTTACAGTATAACTGTGATCTCTGGTTAAGACTTTCAACAATAATTCATTTATTTTATTGTATTTAATGAACGATAGCTTGGGTGGTTTACTTGTTGCAACCTTGCAAAAATACAAGTCTGTTCCATTTCCTGACTAGAATTTTTGCATGCCTTAGTGAAACCCAATAATCTTTTGCGGCCTTAATAATTTCTCTTATGAAGATCAGCTGTAATTGAATTGATTCACATATACTGATTTTATCGGGTCTGTTTAATAGTAATATGCATTGTAATTTTCCTCATTACTATTTGTATCTTATATCCTGGGTTTTAAAATGCATGTGTGATGTGTGTTCACCTAGGTGCAAGACAGCTTGTTTCTGACCTGGTGAGGCACAGTGTGCAAAAACTAGTGGCATGGGTCGCAGCTTTGTGGCATGCTTTTTGTATGGGGGAAGGTTTTGTGCATTAGGAGTGGTACATATAACTTTTTAGGTTGTATATATAGGTTATTTATGTACTAAACCATGTATAGAACTTATTTTTGTTTAAGTTTTGGGTAATTGATGCTAGAAAGCAGAAACATATAAAAAAATATTTAAATAAATTGCACCTCGTGTATGAAAAGCAGTGCTCATTTGTGCTTTGCCTTATGCCTCAGCTTAAGACCCTATCATCTTGGTGCACGGTGCACCTCATGCTTTTAAAGCCAAGCTTATATTCACTTTTTGAATCATACCTTGTTTGATTTTGTTGTTATTGATGGTTAGCCGGTTAGGCTATATAAATATGTCACTTATATGGTAGTTTAAACAAATTTTTGTGATGTTACCAACTCTTACTTTAATCATGACATTAAAAATAATAAAATCAATGTGTGGTTTTTTTTATTGGAAAATGGTAGGACTTAGTACAACGTGGTGCCTTGATGGGGCTATTTTACCTCAATTTTATCTTTTGAATGATCACAAATATACCCAACTAAAACTGAATCATTACATGCTGATTTCACTATCTTAACCTAACTACTTACTATAGCATTAGGCGGTTTCATCTTGTTTGTTAAATGAGACACACACACTGATGTATCAGTAGGTATATAAAGAAATGACTGTCAACGCAATTGAGTAATAAAAACATAAATGCCTATATCAGACCACACATCATAGACAAGTGAATTTGGTATATGCAATATAGAAAATGAAAGTCTGAGTATAGAACCTAGGGATACATAATCTAATGATAAACCCCAAATAATGACAAATAGCTAAGACTAAAGAAGGAAAGAAATAATTTTGGAAAGTTGTTTTGAAAAGAGTTTTAAATAACTAAAAAAGAGAAAAGACAAAAGACTATTGGGTTAAACTCTTAATTTTATTAGATTAGAAGGTTTTATTTAATAAATGTTTTGTTTTATTAAGGTTTGAGTTTATTAGGTTTAAAGGATAAAACCTGGTGGAGTAAAAATAGGGTTTTTAGTTATTGTTTTTTTCTCTATTTAAGTCTGATTTGTAATCGTTTTTATTCATTCAATTCAATAAGATTAAAGGAGCAATCTTATAAACCTTTGCTTAAGATCGGATACCAATCTTCAATTGGTATTAGAGCCAAGGATCGAAGGAAGGAAACCTGAAGGACAAGGAACCAAACTCGTGGAAGACCGGAGGACGAGCCAAGTCAGAAGGACCTCGACTCAATGGCAGGAGCAGAGGGCGCCATCATCGTCCCCACAAAGGAAAGCACCCCAGCCTTGCTACAATGCCCGATGTTGACCATGGAGAACTACAATATCTGGGCAATCAGGATCAAGGCAGTCTTTCGAGTCCACGGAATTCTTGAAGCCATTGAACCTACGGTGGGAAAGGCCAACTGATGCGAAGAAGCGAAGGATTGATATAGTTGTGGCCATGGTTGTAAAAATCCCCCGACTAGGCCGATTAATGCGCTAGTCCACCTAAGGCCGACTAGGCCCGACTATCCGATTATTAGGCCGATAGTTGGCCGATTAATACCGAATAATCCCGAGTCCCCACCTCACCGACGACTAGCGATTTTACAACATTTGGCTGTGGCTATGCTATATCATCAATCCCCGAAGAAATAGTCCCCAAGTCTCAGCACTTCAAGACGGTCAAAGAATCTGGGAGGAAGCCCTGCGACAAGGTTCATTGGTGCTACAGGTATGAGAAGCCGACTTCAAATCTTGAATTAGGAATTCGAAAGCCT
>SZYD01002282.1:0-43814 GCA_009363875.1 Mikania micrantha | reverse complement strand
AAAACGAGAAAGGTCTAGAGTGAGAAACATGACAAAACAAAGTTTTGCTTAGGGAAATCATACAATAGTCCTACCAATTGGTACAACCTTTGTGGACATGCATATGCTCATTGGAAAGCTGTAAAATTAAGGGCAAATATAGCGGAAAATAACACTTATTTCTGAGCTATAACGAACAGGAATAACGAAAATAATATTATATAAAGGGGATAGTGAATATGGGGTTGTTAAGCACTAACTTAGGTGTGAAACCATCAAAACGACGTACTTTTGATTAAATTAATTAATTATGGTTATTCTTTTTTGTTCCTATTTTAACCCATTAATTGCACCACATTATTAATTATTAAAGATCTAATCATAACTACGTCGTTTTGATAGGTTTTCACACCTAAGTTAGGTGCTTACAGTCTCATATTCACTATCCCCTATATTATGGAGTGAAATGATCACATGTGGGGATTTACCTGCCTTATAGTGGGTGCAACTAATGCACACACAGAAGAGCTACCCCTAGGCATCTTAAGTGTCTAAAGGGGATGTTGGTTAATGGCAATTAACAATCGAGTTAAGAACTGGGGGAAGGATACGAGTCTGACACCCGTGTGATGCGATAGAAAGCTCACATACCAAAGAGGCTTTGTCCTAGTGGTACTCATTGGCTTTCCGAATGGAAGATCATGGGTTCAAATACCTCCAAGGCGAAATGGGGTCTTTGAGAGGTCAGGGGTTTTCAGTGCGGGTTCCTGGGGTGGTGGTGGGGTCTCAACGGAGGTCATGGTAACTAGAATTTGGTAACGTGGCTTGAAAATCAGTGGTTCACACGTTGAGATCAAATGCCGTTAAAAAAAAAAAAAGAAATGCTCACATAATAGGTGTTAATTTCCTTAAAAAGACAAGTAGGTTCCTTTCTAAGAGGTTAGGGCACCTATAGTTTGCGTTGGGTCACCCTTTGCCATTATGTTGTTAGTTTAAAACCTTGTAACGGATGGCAATAATGACTAACGTTTATAGATTACAAACACAATTTATTAAATTTAACATACTAAGATATAACAGGACTTAAAACGACATAATACATCTCATTATTATGTATTATTATTTTTTTAATAGCAGAGGATCTTAATGTGTGAACAAACATTATCGGGTCATGTTACCAAGGTTTGGTTACTTTTACCACCGTAAGATCATACCCACATCATCTTCATCTTATCACCCAATGCAACTTACCAATACAAGTATTATCTACTCACACTCATCACTACCAATATTCATATTGCATGACACCTGTGTAACACGCACTTAAACCTATATGAAGCTTCCCATTACACGTAACGTTAGTTTTTAAGAGTTTTAAAAACCTAACTTGCTTAGCCATTGATGGCCCTTCATAAGTTACTAGGCCATTCTTAGGGGCTGTTTGAGTGTTTGGTTGGATCTGAATTATAAGGTGTTGAATGGTTAAGATGTTTGAATGCTTAAGAGGGTCTGAATGATTAATTGTTGAACCATTAATGGTGTTTGGTTAACAATCTGAATAAAACTAAAAAATTCCCCATTTTCTCTCAAACCCTACTCATTCACGTCACCTTCATGAGCCACCGGCGAGCACCACCGCGAGCACCATAGTGAAGTCGTCTACCCCTTCGGCCTTCACACCCGACCTCATCGGCGCCGCATCCCATCATCGATCTTTCGCATCCCATCGTCGAATCTTTGGGTTTCGCCGCATCCATCGTCATCCCCTGTGGTGTGAACCAGCGTCAAAGCAATTCAATTTTGTTTTACTTAAAATCGCTATTTTATGTTGACAGAAAGTACTATAAGTAGATTAGTTTGAAGCTTTTTTTTTTTAAAACAAAGATAGATTTTATTTAAATAAATCAATAAATAAATATATAAAAAGTCAAACTTTGTTACTAATGCCCAATCATTTAAATGCTTTATCAATTTAATATACTAAAACTTAATATAACCTAATAAAGCTTACTGTACCTATCATTAACCTTAATGACTCATTAAGATATATTTTACCTATTATAACTCATTTCCACCAATTTTAAACGACCAAAGTAAATATTAGTTTAACCAAAGTATAGGTGTTCAAAAAATTCCGAAATCCGAAAAAATCCGAAATTCGAATTGTATCCGAAACTCGAAAAAACCGATCAAATCAAAGAGTCGGATATTCGGATAGATTCGGATCGGATATCCGTTTTTCTAATTCGAATCAGATCGGATATCGGATATACAAAATCTTGTTTATTCGGATCGGATATCCAAACTCAATCCGAATAACCTGAATAAAAATGTTTATTCGAGTTGTTCGGATTATTTGGATGTAAAATAAGTTTGTTCGGTTTTTGGATAAATTCGGATCAGATTAACAAATTTCTAATTCAGATCGGGTCGGGTTTGGATAGGGCCTTTAAATTTTCAAATCCAAATAATCTGATCTGAATAACCCAAATAAATCATTATCTGACCAGATGAACACTCCTAAACCAAAGTCAAACCTTTCAATTTGATATATTGGTTAATCAAAAACCACTGTTCAACATTAAAAGTTTAAGTTTGGTGAGTCTGCATATGTATATATGATTGCTTGCGCGCCGAGCTGATAGAACCGAGTTGAGCTTGTGCTCACGCTCAAGCTCAAGCTCAAGCTCAAACAAGCCATCTCAACTAATTTACCTTTAGCGGTTAAAATTTAAGTTTGATTTTGGCTCGTAGATAAATCAAGTCAACTTGTGGCTCGATGAGCCCATATAAATCTAGCTCTTGGTTTGACAAGTGTGACTAACATATTTTTTCAAATATTTACAAAAAAAATAATATGTTGTAGGAGAATATTTTGTGAAAATGTGGAACCATGAATGAATCATAATAATTGTATTTACGAGGGTTTGAAGCTCATAAGGTTAAATATTAATTTAAATTTATTTATACTATATATAAAAGAATCACAAACTTGTCACATATCACCAACATATTCATTTGTTATTAATTTTTAACACTTGTCATTCTCACATTTATCTCTTATTCAATTATATTTTGTTAACTCTCTCTCCTATTTAATTTTAATAATTTTAAATAATTAAATTATATAATTAAATGTAAAAGATATAAATCTTTTTTATTTTAATAATATATTATAACTTAATAATGATTATTAAATTTCAATTATATATTATTTTAAAATAAAATTTATAATTTTTTAATATTTATTATGTATTTGTTAGTCGTTGAAAAAATTTAATAATTACGAAAACAGTATGTTACCTTCTTGTACTATAAAAGAAGGTCGAATACAAATTATGCAGTTATTAAACTTTTGAATTGTTGTTTTTCTACTTAAAATAGTTATTAATACGTAGCATAATCATTTTATATCAAAATATTATTTTATAATCTCTAAATTATCAGTTTTAACTATTTAATAGTTTATATTTATTCCGTAGTTTATATTTATTCCGTGTAATACACGGGGTAATAACCTAGTATTATATTATAACAATCATTTTTTAATATTTATTATGTATTTGTTAGTCGTTAAAAAATTTAATAATTACGAAAACAGTATGTTATTCTTGTACTATAAAAGAAGCTCGAGTACAAATTATACAGTTATTAAACTTTTGAATTGTTGTTTTGCTACTTAAAATAGTTATTAATACGTAGCATAATCATTTTATATCAAAATATTATTTTATAATCTTTAAATTATCAGTTTTAACTATTTAATAATTTATATTTATTTCGTGTAATCAGTGACGGAGCTTGACTAAACTGGGAGGGGGGCGAAATCTTACGGGATCAAAATCTTTTTTTGCAATCGGCCGGTATGTCTTGGTTAGTCGGGTTAAATACTCGGATCTGTGATTCGGGTCAAGTCGGGTCAAACAAATAAAAATAAAAATGTCTAATAGTTATCATTATCAGGGCCGGCTTAACCAATTTGAAAGCCATGGCTCTAGGCGACATAAAATCCGGGGCCCTTCATCCATTCGAAAACTTACATTCTTTTCATACGTTTCTTTGATACATTCGTTCTCTTGGAATCTTAGGTGACTCTATATTATGGGTGTTTGTGGTCCGGTTTTTACGGTTTGAGCTTTCTAGGTTTCGGCATTCTAGTTTTGAGCCCGTTAAAAATAAAGACCGAATCAAACCTAACCATCTTACGGTTTGAGACGGACTAATTACATTGTAATCCCAAATATAATTTTTACGGTTTGAGACGGACTAATTAACCATTTTACGGTTTGAGACGGACTAATTACATTGTAATCCCATATATAATTTTTTATTGAATAACACCTATATCATCAACTCTTAAATGCATATATAAATAATACACACGAGTCAATTATTTTCACATTTCTCACGATATATTGAGGATATTTTAGGTTTATCTTGATTTGTAGCATCACCTTCTTCTTCAATAACATTTCTTTTGAAAAACTAGTCAATTATTTTCACCTTTTCTATGATATATTGATTCAAACTAAAATCTAAATGTCTAAACAAACAAAATGAAAGGGAGGCTAATGGGGTAAAAAAAATGAGAGTGATGGAAAGAGCATTTTTTTTAAATGTGTTTTGGTTAATTTTTTTTAGGGGGGCGAAACCAGTATTTTAAAAAAATTTGGCTTACGGTCCGAAAATTAACACTACTGGCGAAAAAAAGAAGGAGGGCAGTCGCCTCCCCGGTCCCTTCAATGCTTCGTCCATGCGTGTAATACACGGGGTAATAACCTAGTATTATATTATAACAATACATGTATGATGTTATGCAAAAGTAGAAATAAATGTAGATCAAAGAGAATTGCGAAGAATCATGATGTGTATTTTCACGTAGTGGTCACGATAAATATATTTATATTTTTTGTTATTTGTAATAGTTACACTCTAAAAAAATCACTTTGAAATTTGTCATATATATATATATATATATATATATATTTAAATCAGTATTTTAAAAATATTAAAAACACATTTCGTAAAATATAATTATAATAAAAATAAAACAACGTGCATTAAACCGAGCTCGACACTAGATTCTGAAAAACCACTGGTCAATCAAGTGTGCCATAACTCCTTAAACATGTGTTGTTTTGCCAATTAAAAATTCATCTACACCGATATATTTGTAGTGAATAAGAAAATAGGGTAAGATATATTGTTAACCCACCTTAATTATGGAAATCTGATTAACTTCAACAAGTTCAATCCAAATTTTTGGGCTTTTTTCAATACATTTTTTATACATATACAAGAGTATCATCTTTTATGTGTTGGTGCAAATTCACCACCGTTTAGGATTTAAAGAAAGTGTAAGTTTGCGTTGCACTGTAAATTTGCACTTACGTAATATCCTAAACGGTGATAAATTTGCACAAATACATATAATAAAGATCATGAAAAAAACCAAAAATTTGAGTTGATCTTGCAGAGTTAATCGGATTTTCGCAATTAAGGTGAGTTATTATTTGATCCTGATAAATTATACTTAATCACGTAATCAAATAATTTAAGCAAAAACTCAAAAACCTTCTATTCTATTTGTCATCTGCCTATGGTAATTATAATAAATAAATGTGTCTAAAAACGAATGTTATGTTCATGTAACATTTTAAAATTAATTTTCTGTCTCTCTCTTACGTTAAATATTTATACAATATTTTTCTAATTTTAATTTTTCTTTATTTTCTTCTATTTAAATGGTAATGATTTAATTCAATTTGATAAATAATATAATTTATTATTAGTCGAATTTTTTATAATTCTATAAATTTTAATAAATATATGATATGTTATTTAAAATAAATAATATCAAAATTTGTTTATTTAACATGTGTAATAATCATGCTTTTAAGTTCATAATCAAGTATACAACTATATAATTATATTGTACTTCTATTTATGTTATGTGACTTGAATAAAGAATTGAATAAGTGGATCTAATTTACTCATACGTTCAAGCAACAAAAAACTTACAATAAATAGTAAAATAATAAAAATTTATTGAATCAAAAATCAAAATATTTAAACGTGATATGAAATGCATGTTGGATACTTAATAGCAGATATTAATTTTAAAATTAACCAGCAAAGACAGGGAAAGCTACAAATTTGATTTTTTTTATCTAATATTACTATTTTTAAGCCCATGAACCGGGTTTTATGTAGGGATATTTAATGGCACTGATCACATCAGTTCTAATGCTTAAGATACAGGTGATGGAATAATTTGTCAGGATCGGTCAAACGGACCAAGCAAACCGGTTTAGGGTTTTTTAAGTTCTTTAATTTAAAATATATATATATATGCAATTAGGTTTTTTGGCTTATTGGATTTTTTTTAGTTTGGAGGATCTCAAAGAAATAAGAATACAATAAATGCCCAAATAAAAGTCTATTCTTTTATAATATTCACATACGTTTTGTTTCCGAGTTCATTTAAGGAGAGAATAGAAAGGAAATAGAAGGAAAGGAGAAACATTTTTTTGTTCATGAGTTTCATTTAACAAGGGGGGAGAAAGGAAAATAACACATATTGTGTTCCCGTGTTTCATTTAAGGAGAGAAAGGAATGAAAGTGGAAGGAAAACTAGGCAAAATTACTTGGCTTTTCTTTCATTCCAATTCCTTTCCTTTCATTTTTTCCCCTTTATTTTTCTTTCTATTCTCTCCTTTAATAAACTTAAACACAGCAATAAAGTTTGTAGTAAGGAGCCCTGTATTTTTGTTCCTGTTAGAGCCTCTAAAATAATTTAAACGACACTGAATTTTCATTAATAAAACTTAAATACTAAAAGCACAAAACGAAAAATAAAATCCCTCTAAAATTACATTAAAAAGAAGACAAAACCATTTTAAGTAAAAAATTAAAATGGAGAATGTGTTAAAAAAAAAAAAAAAAAAAAAAAGAGAAGAAAAAACGTCAAATACACGGTTCCTCGTTGATGCATATAATTTAAAATTTTGGGTGGGCATTTATTTATGTTGGTTTTATTTATTTTGGTGTTTGAAGAGTAAATTAGACGACACTTGCTTCTTTTGTTTTGTATATGCCCTTTAACTTTTCTTTTTTATCAAAAAGAGGCCCCTTTTTCCCCACCAATCCATTCCACTCAAACCCTTTGCTTCTCCTCAACGTTCGGTAGCCAAGTCATCATCCTTTTTCAAAACTTACCATTTATTTTATTTATTTTCAGACTTTTATAAAAACTTCTTCCTATTTTACTTTTTGTTAACAAAATATAAAATTATAAGTCGTCTTATTATCAAAATATGTTACTCAAAAGTTTATTTTCTTAGAGACAAATTACAGTAGAATCTTAGTTATATAATAAAAATTAAGTGCTTAGAATCTATAATTTCTTTTTTCTTGATATATTAAATAAGTCATAAAAATAATTAATATCGGAAATATCCGAAAGTACGAAATCAAAATATCCAACAATTCGGATGTCTTGAAATTTGGGTTCGGATTCGGATATCTATTTTGTAAGATTTTGGATATCCAAACTATCTGAAATAGATTTTTTATTCAGATAATTTTCGAATATTTCATATACTTTTGATAATATTCTAGGATACTTCAGATAATTTTCGGATATTTTTCAGATATTTGGATAACCAAAATTTTTTAAAGAAAATTAAAATCTAAAATGATTAAATAATTAATTTTTTTTCTGAATTTGGATATCAAATCCACTTCCGAAATTTCGGATATCCAAAATTCAGACATTGAAATTTCGGATATCTACATCCAAATTTCGGACACAAATTCAAATATTGAAATTCACTACCCAAAATTTTCGGATATCCGAGCCAACCAAAATCGACATGTTAAAAAGAAGTTGAGTGGGAATAACAAGGGATACTTTTTGTATTTTAATATATATATTAATTTTGTTAACTTGCAATCCACATGGAACATTTGAAAACAAACTTAAAAATAATGCCAAAATAGTTGTATTGTTGTGGTGGTACATATCATATGCTTCCTCTTCAGTGCTAATTACAGTTGTGCCAAACACACACACACACACATTACACACAGAGAGAGAATGTGTACCATCAACACCTGTAATTAGTCTCTCATCATCTCACAATCTTCAAATCCAATCAAATTCCCATCATTTCAGACGACGAATCATTGGAACAGAAGCTTAATTGTGAGTGCACTGATGCGTTGCAGATGGGGAAATTCGAACCCCAATTGCCGATTCACAGCCAACATGAGCAGAATCATGATGGGTCGTCGGTGTTTGATAGATGTTCGATGGGTTTCTGCAGATTGTTTAGTTTCAAGTGTGTTTTCGTTTTGCTACTTGGGATTTCTGTTCTTTCCACTGGTGTGTTCTCGATCTTCCGTTTGCGCCACAGACGATATGAGTTTGATGCAAAAGCTTCAATTATGAATAGTGGTAAGTTAGTAAGTGTGTTGTTATGGATCGAAACCGTTGCGATGAAGATGATTTGGTTCATGTGGGTAGGGTTGTATGGGCAATGATTTGTATGTCATATAAAATCACTCAACCAATTAGACTATCTTTTAAATTAAGTTCTATTCTTTAGAAGCCAAACGTGGCCATGACCAATGTGGTCAATTGAATCGGTTGCATGAGCAATTGATCAGGGTCACCAATCAGATTGAAACCATTGCAAGGTACCAGCTTCTCCCACATCGGGCATGCGCAACTGATGTGGGTCACCTATGATATAGTCTTTTTGGTTGAATATTGGGTGTGAGTATTTTTGTTAATTTTGAGAATTGTTTTTCTTAATTTTAAGTTTTTATTATTACCACGGGAACCCATTTATGTGGTAAATCTATGAGTCCGGGAGGAACAGGGTTTTTAGGGTATTTTTACTATTTTTAATGGTTTATTGCATGATATATTTCGGTTGTGATCCGGGAATAGGTTTTTATGGTTTTGGTTTTGATTTTGAGATTATATTTATAAAATTAATGTTTTAAGCTGAAATAAGCAAATGGGTCATCTTAAATTATAAACAGGGCATTCTTTAATATAAAATCAGTTGATGATGATTTTTAAACAGTTACTTTTGTTTATATATTATTCTGGTGGAACAAGTGATTGTTTGGAAACTGGATCCACCTCTCACAAAATTTAATAAAAAAATTAAATATATGCTGTTGA
This sequence comes from Mikania micrantha, assembly GCA_009363875.1. Classification (NCBI taxonomy): domain Eukaryota; kingdom Viridiplantae; phylum Streptophyta; class Magnoliopsida; order Asterales; family Asteraceae; genus Mikania; species Mikania micrantha. The sequence continues at coordinate 34,639 of SZYD01002282.1, read as the reverse complement.
TATTGATTTAAAACAGCAATCTGCTGGAATGGTAGATGGATATTGATAGTTATTGCTTAGCTTTAATATAACATTTTAATTTCTGATTTGATTGTTAGGTGATGATCTGGAATTGTCTATATGATATTTGAATATTCAAAGTTTCTTGCAAATTTATATTTGGAAATTTGTTTGTTATTGGTTTCTTAATCTTGACTTATAATTCTCAATACAACAAACTCTGATCTTTGTTGGTTTAATGTGTAATTTCACCGAAATTGGGTTCCAGTTTATCTAGAAGCAATTGTTTCTAGATAAACAGAGGTTTTTTTGGAATGGGTTCTCTACTAGATGGTGGGTCAAGTTGACTGTTTGTCAAGTGATGTTTGATTTAGCAGTCCAAAAAAAAGATCTAAACTATTTTCTTTTAATCTATTTTGTAGAAAGAATTGTGTTTTTATATGTAAAACTTTTTTTAAAAAATGTTTTAAGCAGACCCTGATCATTATTCTTCCCATAATCATAAATTTTAGCTAATTGATGAGAATTTTTATAGTAATTCTTGTAAATATTATACTAATTAAAGATCTATAAATTTTTTATCTAATAATAATCTCTTGAGATAACCTCTTTTTGTTATTTTCAGCCACGGTACATGCGTACTTCAGATTGCAAAAGCCTGTTTCATATCTTCTTCCTCGGATCACAAGACTAGAATATGATATTTACTCAGAAATAGGTGTTCCTTACACACAGGTTTGCTAATAAAAGCTAATTCCATTAATTATATTTCCTAGAGGGGTCAAAACGGGCCGGGTCGGCTTTTTTTGGTACTTGAAAGTTGAAACACTAGAAAGTCAAAGTTCTTAATAATAACTACTCATTAGTGTGTAATATACAATTACCAAAATCCTATGATTGCAATATTACAACGATAATAACCATACCCTGTAAAAATCACTTATTTGTAGGGTATGGGGTAGTACTATGCAGGCAAATCTTATGTCTATTTGTAAGAAATAGAGACTGCTTTTAGATTGACTTATCTCAATTACAAACAGACAAATACATGAAATACGAAGATAAATAGTCAAATACTAATCTAGTCAAATGATTTAGATGATACTTTGAGCAACTTTTGACCCAATTATTTTTTAAGCTTTTTATGATCCGCGAACAATAAAACATAACCCGGATTGATCCATTTATAAGTAATTGGGTTTAAATTTTCACTTCTTTTTTCACATCTAAAGAAAGGAAAATAATCTTAGATATTCATTGCAGGTTGCTATCTTATCCATGCACAAAGCAAGCGAGTCTAACTCGACCCATGTGGTATTTGGTGTTCTTCCAAATCCAATGAATTCTTCAATAAATTCCATGTCTTTAAGTGTTCTGAGATCATCTTTACTTGATGTGTTCAATCAACGATTTAATTTGACTTTGACCCCATCCATTTTTGGTCAACCATCTTCTTTTGATATTCTAAAGTTTCCTGGTGGGATAACAGTCATCCCAAAGCAATCTGCATCAATGTGGATGCTAAGACAAGCCCATTTCAACTTTACCCTCCCTAATTCGGTGCGTGAAATAGTCGAAAACTTTGGTGAGCTAAAGGAACAGCTAAAATCAGGGCTGCATCTAAAGCCTTATGAGGTAATAATCATTTTTCATAATTTTTATTTTCTATTTTCTTCGGGCTATTACTTGATTGGTTAGTTGTTTATATTTCTCCACCCAATGGGTTGATTTGGTTATGTTAAGCATGTAATGTAAAAAGGCTGGGTGGGTCAAAGTTAAACGGGTCGAACAGGTCAAACAGCCTAGAGAGTGGCACAAATAACTCATAACGGGTCAAATGAACAAAAACTATCAAAAGTGAAACAGATCAAACGGGTCAAAAGGGTTTTTAAACATGTATTCAAATGCATACAATGTTATAAATAAATTTATTTAAAGACATTACTATATATAATTAAAAATAATGAAAAAGGAATAGTAGATATATAATTATTATATTTAGTAGGCCTCTTTTCTTATGATATTACACACACACACACACACACACACACACATATATATATATATATATATATTATTATTATATGTTATATTATTTAGGTTTCTGATCCATGTGGTGATTTTTAGAAAATTTAGACTTGAAGCATAAGAAGTTTTTTTAACTTTGAAAAACAGTAAACCGAGATATGCATAATAAATTTGAGAGATTTAATTAGAGATTTGAGTTTTTCTTTTAATTCAAACTATTGGTTGTCGGTGAGACGGATTTTGTGAGTAATTTTTTCTATTATTTTTATAACATATTTGTATGATTTTATGTTTTTATGAAAAATTTGTATAGAGTTCGTGATGAGTTATTTGATTTTGCTATCTAATACCTGATCTCGAGAGTGTACTGTGATAACCCGCCGCAACGCGCGGGGCGAATAAGCCTAGTTAGATTTAAGTATAAAATTATTGTTTTTGACTTTTGTAATCATATCATAAATGTTGTTTATGTTAGTAACTGTTTTCTGTCTCTATTTCACAGAGTGTATATATGAAAGTGACCAACAAAGCCGGTTCAACAAGAGACCCACCGGTTACAGTTCAGGTATCAATTGTGTCAGATTTAGGAAAACTTGTGCCTCTAAGATTAAAGCAATTGGCCCAAACAATCACTGGATCCCCTTCTTCCACAAATCTTGGACTTGATCACTTGGTTTTTGGTAAAGTTAAGGAAATCAGTTTATCTTCTTATCTGTTTCATACTCTTGCCTCTTCTCCTGCTCCATCTCCCAACTCACCAACTGTTTCGCCACCTCAGCACTCACTACCTCTCCCAAATGCCCCACCACCTGTAATGGACCATTCTTGTGGCGGGTCACCTATACGTGTGCCAGCTCATCATTCTAACAGTCCCCCACCTATGTATGAAGAGTCAGAAATGCCCCCTGAACTTCCTCCTTTGCCAGTTGACCCGCGTGTTGGCCATGGAAAGGAGGTTCAAAAAGTTTTAGCATCTACATCAGTTTCGGTTTCACCATTAACGTCGTGTAAGTTACTTTAAAGCTTCTTACACTCGTTTTTTTAAGAATTTTATGGTTGTGCTTCCTTTCTATTATACAAGTCTTGATTTTAAATCTACTAATTGTTTCTGTTAGTGAAACCGTCCATTTAGAAGGTTAAAATGATGATTTATTGTTATATATGCTATCTATTTAGAGCACAGATCAAACTATCATTTTTCATTTAGAACACTAACCAAATTATTATGGTTTAATTAGCCTGATTTTTTTATACAAAATTTGGTAAAATTTCAAATAGTGATGGAATGTGTATGCCTGGCAAAATGAGCGGGTTGGGTTGGGTAACGGGTCAGAACGGGTGCAAGTTAGGATGTGTTTTAAGTAAAATCAGTTTGGGTTTAAATGTGTCGTTTTAAAAAACATCAATTTCGTTCAAGTTAAAATAAGTTGTAACTAAACAAATATTTTATTGATTAATTTTCAATGAATTTCTCATCAATTATATTACTGATCATAGTTTTTAAGTTGCCCATCCTGACCCGCATTATGTCAAGATGTTACACATCTCAAACCATCTATTAGATAATGCTACCAAATTCAACGCAAAATACAATAATTGTTTACTCAAATCTACCCATTTATCTTGCTATAGGTCAAGATTGCCATGTATACTTATCTGGTATATATAGATCTCTGTAGTCAACGTGCCTTAATGGTTTAATATCATGAATAAACTAGTTTGATTTTTTATTTAAAAAAATTATATTATCTTAGAATGTTATCAGATAGTGGTGGAATGTGCTTTTTAGTTTCCACAAGAATGGCACATGGTCAAAAAAATATTATCTTTGTAAATCATGATAATGTGATGTTAAGTCAACTAATGTGATAAATAAGGCTCCATCATCAATGGCTGAAAAAAGTCAACTAGTTAACTTTCATTCTCTCTCATATTTACCCCTTTCTCATCATTACAAACAAACTGGTGAGATTGACACAAGATCTACATACTCTTTTTTGTTGTAGGGTAAACTAGTCAATTTTTAATCCAGATCAAAACTGGTACAATTAACAATTCAACACGTTTTTATCCTGTTTTTAAATTAGTACGTACGATATTATTTCAGGAACTCACCATTTCACTTAAATTAGTAGCTTTCAATCTTCATAAGACTGTATTTGCTTGATTATATATATTTGTACTTAAGCCAGAGGTCTTTCAGAAAGCAAGATCTCTTTCTATTGGGATAGTCGTAAGATTTGCTTACACCCCACCCTTCCCAAACCTTCAAGAAGCTATGTTACGAGTGAGATTTTCTGAGTATGGTTGTTGGTTTAATATGATTACAAAAACTATACACGTAGATCAAGAATCTGCTTTTTATAATAACTGATTTACAATGTGGTCAGCAATTGAATACAACTATTGACCCGTTTGAATTGTTCTATTTTTTGTTTTAAGTGTTTAGATTTTGACCAATTAGAGAAAATCTTTAGCCCATATCAACCATTTTTAAGTAAATGGGTCAATTTGGATGTAGATTCTCATGATTTTTTGGATGTAGATTCTCATAATTTTGGTGAATCCTAATGTTCTTTTCCTCTGTTTTTGCAGCTTCAGCAACCTGTTGTTTCAATCACATAATCTGGGCTCTATGCTTCTTCTTTACACTTATGACACTACACACTATATAACATATGCATATTAACTGGCATACACGCAAACACAAACACACATTGTACATGAACCAAAGGGTCAAGCCAAGCGGTGGCAGACCTCCTTACTGTTCCGCGTTATGAGGAATAATTCCCGAAGGGAACCATTCTTTAAGATGACGGTTAATCGGTCCATGTCATCACAACAGATGGTGTAACTTATGTTTGGTTGTTTTTTGATGTAAAAAGAAACAAGATCACAACTTTATTGTTCAGAAACCATTGTGTGATGCATGTTCCTTGTTATATGAAACTTGATGCAACTTCACATTGCACTGTAAATACTTATCAATTCTCCTTTGGTTTTATTTAATATAGATATACAGAGAAAACCATGAAAACCTTTCAAACATTTGTACATTGTATTATTGTGATTACTAATTAATTATTTTATACTATTAAATGATAAGGGTAAACTGGCATGATAATTTATTTCTCTCTGCATAGTTTTTTTGTTTTTTGTTTTTTGTAAAACTTATATAGAGAAAAGATAATAGTATGCATGTGTAGGAAGACAAAAGACTACATGCAATATTTTCTTGAAAAGAATTCTCCACATGTGACACCCTGAGTTTCAAATTAACAAAAATGTGACATGTGCAACAGTTACCGGAATAGTCAACAAAACTCTATATGCAATTAATGCATTGGGAAAAAACCCAAGCTGGTTCAACTTGTTTATAGCATCAAAAAGGGTGATGATTTTGTTACACGAAAATGTCTCAAACAACTTCAACTCCAAATAAAGTTCATCCGCATCAATATCTGATTGTTCTCCATACTTCAATGCATCTCGAAGACGATAACAACACGACTTAAGATCATTTTCATCAAGTTGCTTTAACTTTTTGGGAAACAAAAAACCAAATAGGTCTTCATATTTTTTATATTGATCGAATCTTGATTCAAGAGAAGAAATAGCTTGATCAACAATACATAAAAAATAATTGACTTTATAATTCTCCTCGGGTGAAAATGAAACTTCTTGCTCACTTAAAGTCTCATCAAATTGTTTTTTCCTACAAAGCGGACGCCTTTGAGAGAATGTCGGATCAACACCCATTTGAATGGCAACAATCTTAGCTTCATCAATTGCCTTAGACAACCCTACTTCTCTATAATTCTTAAAAAAGTTAATCAACCTTCTAATTTCTTCAATTGCAAAATCAAGAATCACATCCTTTGTTTGCAACCTTTTGCTTACCACATTCACTGTTGTTAACAATTCATACCAAATGACTAGTGACACCAAAAATTCAAAATCCCCAATTTCATTGTCTGATAGTGATTTAGCTTCACTTTGAATTTTAGGATCATTATCGGTATCCCTGACTTCAAGCAAAGCTTCTCTTATCTCTACTAGTTGATACCTAATAGGCTTAACACTTTCAACACGACTTTCCCAACGAGTGGCAGACAGTGACTTAAGAGTGATTCCTTTAACAGTGTCTTTCAAAATTTGCCACCTCTTAGTGGAATTGGCAAAGATAGTATAAAACCGTTGTATTACTCCAAAAAAATCTCTAGCCTTAGTACAAGTATTAGCCATATCACACAATGCAAGATTAAGACTATGGCAACCACATGCATAATAAAAAGCTCTAGGGTTTATATCTAGAAATCTTCTTTGAACTCCTTGATTTTTTCCCTTCATATTTGAGCCATTATCGTAACCTTGACCACGCATATTATCAACATCAAGACCAAGAGATATTAGTTCATCAAGTGTAACATCAAAAAGTCCTTTACCCGTTGTATCATCAACAATCAAAAAACCTAGAAAAGATTCTTCAACGGTTACAGAATTTGAGTTAATATTAACATACCTCACAATTAAAGTCATTTGCTCTTGATGACTTATATCTGGGGTGCAATCAAGTATGATAAAATAATACTTTGCTTGCTTTACCTTCTTAACGATTTCTGATTTGATTTGATCAGCTAATAAAAGTATTATCTCGTTTTGGATTCTATGCCCAAGATAATGAGCATGTAGTTCATCACTCATGATACGTCGCACATGTTCTCTCATTATTGGGTCAAAAGTCTCCAACATCTCAACCAATCCCAAAAAATTCCCATTATTTTTTTGATACAACTTCTCATTTGTTCCACGAAATGCTAACCCACATTTAGCAAGAAACTTCAAAAGTTCAATAATTCTAAAAATTGCTTGTTTCCAATAATCTCTTTCTTTCTTGAATTGCTCAAATGCTACTTTGTCAATTGTTTCATTACATCTCAACCTTTGACGCATTTCATACCATTCGTTCATACTCTTCATATGTTCAATGCTACTTTCATGCATCTTAAGTCTATCAGTAGCGTGTTTCCAATCCCTAAAACCGTCATTAGCCAACGAACTTTGACGATTTCCTTGTTTGAATAGTTTACAACAAAAACAAAACATTTTGTCAAGTTCTTTTGAATACACTAGCCATTCTCTATCACAATTCTCCTTATTTGGTAAAATTCTAGTATACATGATTCTTGAAAAATGTCTTCCAACATTATCTACGGGACCGTTTTCAATAGATAAATCTCGCTTTGGACCTTTCATAACCAAAACACTAATCAAGTTAGGATTAAGTCCATCCCAATTTCTTGGATCAAAAATATCAATATTAACGTTATCATCAAAATTATCTTCATCCACCACATTAGCATCAACATCATCTTCATCCACATCCACTCGTTCTTCATCCACATTAGCATCATTAACATCTTCATCCACCCGTTCATCTATATTTTCATCAATATTATCTTCACTATTGTTAGCATATTGGGTTTGCTTTGGAAAAAACCTATGTATAGCACCCGCTTGTGACTTTTTTAAGTCGTCCTCTATCTTTCTCCTTTTACGTTTTTGACTACCGGATAGGTATTTTGGAGGCATAATCTAGTGTTTGTTTTGTAGAGATTGATTGATTTGTTAATTCAAATAGCAATATACAAAACCCCTGCTCCCTACATTTACACAATTACAATTTACAAAATTACAAAGATGACCTAGATTATAGGAAAAATGCATCAAAAAATTACGTGGAGGCATAGACTGATAAACTTACGTGGAGGCTGGAAACTTCGAAATTAGAATGGAGCGTGAACGTGGAGGGCTTGGAGGTTGGAAGTCTGGAACGTGATTAAACGTGGAGGTTGGAATTTGGAACTTGGAAGGCTAGATATGTATGGGAATATGGGATTTGCTCATTTGCCGATTTAAGGAAATTGGGGCGGTGGAGTATTAGGGAAGCAAATGAAGTCTTAATATATGTTTATTATGGGCTTTTTTTTATGGGTAATCCATTACTAATTTAATCATTTTTATTCTACTAAAATTTGTTGGGCCCTATGTTAAATTTTTTTTTTTATAATATATAAAAAAAAAATTTTAAAAATTTCGGGCCCCTAAAAATGCCGGGCCCGGGGCGGTTGCCCACCTCGCCCCCCCCAAGGGCCGGCTCTGAAGATAAACTTAATACATGGCTAAATAGGAGGAGTTTCACAGAAAACCTTATTTTGAAGAAAACTTAGAAAACTAATCACAATTATTATCATCAATTTTTTTTCGTTTTTTTTACGTTCAGGTCATTGTGTAGTATACTCATCGTTGTGTTTTACGTTCAGGTTAATGTTTAATATACTCATCAATGTGTTTTACGTTCAGATCATTGTGTTGTATGTATTCATCATTGTGTTATACGCGCATTTTAACTTATTTTATGTTTTTGTTGTTGTTTTTTTATATATTAAATAAATTTATTATTTATTTTTTATGCTTCCCATATTGAAAGTACACAATTGTATTATTTTAACATTTTATTTTTCAAAACTTCTTATTTTAATAACATATACTTCTGATTATTATGTCATATAGAACACAATGACAGACAAAAAGAAACAATAACAAACAAAAAGACACAATAACAGACGAAAAAACACAATGATGCATTACAAATATACAAGGTAAAGGAAAATGTTTTTTTTCTAATTTTTATATAACAATATTATACTTGTTTTAAAGATAAAAACGTTTGTTTTTTTGTGCAATTTTTTTAAGAATATAATATCGTATATAAAAGTTATGATCATTTAAAAAAATGGGGATGATCTTAACCATTAAATTGTAAATTAATGGCCCACAATCTTTTTTACACTTCTCAGGCTTGCTGCAGCGCGCCCTTCACCAGCCTACGTGGCTGCTCATCAGTCCTGCAGACGCAGTGGAGGGAACGAAAAGCGGCACTTGGGTCTAATTTTGCACGTGAATACGTGCGTAGAAAAAAGAAAAAAGAGGTGGGCCACCTCTTGAAAAACCATTTTTTTTTTTAAAAAAGGTAAGGGTAAAAGAGGAGAGATAATGCATGTGGGAAGGATGTGTTGGAGTTAAAAAGAAGAGAGAGAATGCATGTGGAAAGAAAGAATAAAATGTTGATATGACAGTGATGACTAGGACGCATGTAGTAAATACAGTCTTAGCATTGCGGGTAGTCTCACCAATTTAATTCTTTTTTTACTATAACATCACCATATACACACAATCACACCATTACAACATTACAACAAAAAAGCATAGGAAACGATTTTATTAACGAAACATCCAACAAAAATCACAAGTTATGTGTCAATGTATATATATTTCCTCTCTAAAAGTGAGAACCCTAATTATAACGCTTGGCTTGAACACAACAAAAAAAAAAAAACAATGAAAAATAAATCTTTAAATCATTGCGATTCAATTTATAATATTGTTACATACGAAATTATTTGGTGACTTACATTATGATTAATATCGATCAAAGCATCATGTCTTAATATAAATTATTTCTAAAAGGGGACACCAAATTAAATAAGAAATCATAGATAGAACCAAGTGTATCACCAATTCTATCTGCAAAGAGACATGAAAAGTTAGATAATATAACAAATGGAAATCATATATACATAGGGAAATAATTAAGATTGAAAGAGACTCACCTAAGATAGAGTTTGGATTACTATTGTCATGATAATAATCATGTTGAAACGATGAGCTCGCGAAAGCTCGAAAAGGCCATAAGGTGATCAACTGTTCTAGACCGCGATTCGTGTTGATATTGTTTTCAAAATCTTGTCTAGAGAAAGGTTCTTCGTTATGCTGTGTTTGTTCGTCGTTGTTTGAAAGATCTTGTATCTTATATCGACATACGGGGCAGGTATCATGGATGCTTAACCATGGAATGATACAATAAGAATGATAGAAATGTTTACACGGTAGCTCTTTTACTTCTCCTCCGACCTCAAACTCATCTTTGCATATAGGGCAATGAGAGTCATTGACCAAATGAGATGGAGTTAGACTCACAAGTGGCAAACCGTCGATGACTGAAGTTCGTGTTTGTGGTGGTCCGAGGATTTCCTCGTCGTTGAGAACATTATTGTCTTCAATAACAGGTTGAGAGCCTGAAACTCCAAAAATAAAATTGGAATCCAGATTGTGTTCATTTTCAGTATTGTTATCAAGACCTAATGGTCCAATATACTGTGGTTGTGACCCTTGTGGGTCAAATAAAGAAGCCAAGTTCTCTATTAGCTGTGAGGCTAGAGATGGTTCAATGTTTGCAATGTTGGATATTGATCTATGTTCTTGCATGTCAAGCTCGTCGGGAATAATACCTAAACATCGCGGGCAAACATTTTGGGGTAAATTATTTGAGTTGGTTCTAAATGTTCTTTGACAACGTCGACACCAGTAGAAATGATAAGTTCTCGTCCTTTGGCTCCCATTGACAATAACTCGACGACGAGGTAGCAACGACATGATTCAAAGGACAAAAGATCAAATTGAAGAAGAGTGTAGATAAAGATGTGAAAATAGGAGAAATGTGAAGGAAATATATTTATAGGGTGTGTTTTGAGCAAACAGGAATGATAAGGGATGACTTCAATAAGATGCAAAAGGTCAGGGATTCTTGACTTGTGATGGTTTTCTTTTGCCTAATATGGATGTTATATGGCCTTCTCATTAAAGTTAAGCATGTTTGAGCAAGTCAAACATAAATATATAAATTGTTTTTAACAACGATGAAATTAAATATCTCAATGCTTCCACTATTTTTTGAAATTGGTATATTTTTGATCTTATAGAAGAAAAGAATTTAAACAAAATATTTTAATAAAGTATGTAAAAGCATTTTCAAATTTAGATTAAAGACATATATTTATAATTTACTAACTATTGGTTTACCCACATATTGCAACGGTAACCCTACATCGAACATGTTCAATTTTCGTGAAAAATACAATTAAACATTTGATTTTCATTTTAAATATTCCCTATTAATAAAATCAAGTAGACTTAATCAATCTTTTTTATAAATTATTTCATAATCAAATAGGGCCAAATGGATTGCCAATTGTCTTTGAGACATACATCATAACTAAAACTTTTATTAAGCATGCTTGACAACCTACTTTATTACTACATTACTTGTTATATATACAAGTCGTCTTGAAATTTTAAAACTATCTTAATATATCTAAAATTTCATTAGCTACTATTGCACAATTCTTCTGACTTTCTGATCATTTACAAAGAAAGAATTTTCACTAGGTATTCTTGCTTAGTTGGGTCAAGTCGTCGTAAAATTCACCCACATTTTCTTTTGAACTACTAAATCAAGAACCACTAGGTAAACGAACAACTTGACCTACTATCCAGAATGAAACTCATACTAAAAAACCCTCCATTCATCTAGAATCAATTGTTAGCAGTGAGACTTATACTCAAGACATCTCATAACAGAGATCAAAGGATACGCCGTGAAGCATCCGTTTCAACAATCTTTTCCCAATTTAGGTTTTAAAGCATGAGACAAAGAAGAGATACGAAAATTTTGATTTACATTTATTGCTACCTTGCTATGATTCTCGTTCCAATACTGATGATTAATTTAATTTTCAACGTATCATATAAACAACTGAGTCCTTTGATAAATCACTATAACAAGTTATCACATAATACAGAGACTCTAAAAAATATTTGTAACTAGGTGTTATCAGTACTTTTGTCTAGAAAATTAATTTGTTTGTTGCATATTATGTGTTTCTATTTATAGGAATTGTTTTTTCTTTTCAATTGTGTGACAAAAGCATCTGCTTTTATAACAAAAGACATTTGTGGACCAGAAATAACCAAACCATTTTTGATGACGGCATTTCCAAAAATATTAAAGTGTTTAAAATGTGTTGAAAAACAAAAAATATATACAATTATATAGTTTGAAAAAGATGTGAATATCATTCATAATTTTTTGATATTTTTTTAAACAACAATTTTTTCCAACTTTTTTGTCCACTATAAGACTAGAACTTTCAAGTCTCAACATATTTTAGATAGGAACACCATAACGAATCTTGGTACCATTGAGACAAATGTCATTTTGGTAAAAAAAAAATTTGGTACCATTAGACAAATGTCATTTCCGTAATTTTTTGATACTTAGGAGCATTTTTAAACCAAATGGCATCAAAGTCCATTCATATTAATTAACCAAATAAAACATAACATGTTACTTAATATCTATCATTTGGATTAAGTTAAACCTACCAATTTTGAAATTCATCAAGTTAAACTTTCAATTCATCAAAGAAATCATCAAATTGGAAAATTTGGAGCAATGCTTCAAGGTAAGTTATAAGTCATTCGACTCATATTCTCCATCTGAACAAAAACCCTCAAAAATCCGTTCAAAACTCGAAAAAAGTTAACGCCGTTAAGTTTTTTTTGACGGCGGTCCGCCGGAGGTAACTATGTCAAAAGTATGGGCCGTTATCAGAGATTTTCATCGTTAGGACCGCCGGTGACCAATTGATCAAAGTTTAGATTATTAAAAGTCATTTTGCCTCAAATAATATGTCTAATAAGACATTTTCAATTAGGAGTGAATACTTGATACATCTAAGGATCTTATTCAAAGGTTTATAACTTATTAATAATAATAAAACCCCTCTTCTTTTTCTAAATATTTATTAACGTAAAAACGAATATAAAACCATGAATACTGAGAGTGATATGACGTATTAGCCCTTTTAATAATAACAATGTTCTCTCTTTTTACATAATTTCAAATATTAAGAATTCATTTGACAAGGTCTTGCCTTTTTCAAAATATGATTCTCATGAAAATCTTCTTTGTAAGGAAGGGTAATAATATGTTACTTTCTATCCCAAAGGGTATTTGGATGTTCATTATACATGTCAATTATAAATTGATTTCCATAGTAATTAAATCATTGAAATTAATTTTGATTTTTTTTAATTTTTCTTTGATTGTATGTATTATAACGAATGTTTTTGTCTTTAAAACGAGTATAATATTGTCACATAAATTTTTTAAAAAAATTATATATTCAAGCTTCATCTAAATTTTAACACATTGTGTTTTTTTTTTTTGTTTATAGTTGGCTTTTATTTGTCATTGTGTCTTACTGTTTTTCTAAATGATTTTGAAAAACAATTATGATATAAAACAATGGTGATAACAAAAAAATTATCCAATACATAAAAAACAATTACAAAATAACACCAATGATCTAAAACATAAAACACAATGATGAATACATACAACACAATAAGCTAAAATATGTGTTTTCTAAAATGAAGAGTTATGAAAACAAAATAATGATATAAAACAATTGTGTAATTTAATAAGTAAAACATAAAAATTAAATAACAAAGTTATTTAATATGTAAAAACGATGATAAAAAATTAGCTAAATGTAAAACATAATGATGTACATATTATATAATAAGTTGAAACCATAACACTATGATTAATACATATATAGCATAACATAAAAGTAAAACATAATGATGAATATATTACACAACGATCAGAACGCAAAATACAATGATCAAAATGTTGCCTCTAAAAATTAAGATACATATAACACAATAACCTAAATATATGTTTTTCAAAATGATGATTTTTGAAAAAGACAACGATGAAAAAACATAATTGTGTACTTCTAATATATAAAACATGAATGTTAAATAACAGTAAATTTATTTAAGAGTAAATTACGGTTTTAACCCATATGGTTCAAGTGTTTTAACTATTTCAATCCAAAATAATCTTTTTTCAATGCAAACCCTGTACTTTAAATAACTATCTGTTTTTGCCCCCAAACCTAACTATTTTAACGATTTTGGCCCCCAAATCTAACTATGGTTAGGGACCAAAACTGTTAGTTGTTTAAATCACATGGGCTACATTGGTTGAAGATTCTATTTTGAGTTGAATTAGTTAAAACACTTAAACCACATGAGCAAAAACCGTAATTTTACTCTCTATTTAATGTATAAAAAACAAACAAAAAATAAGCTAAAACGTAAAACATAATGACGATTATATATTACACAATTGCCTCATATATAAAACACAATGATAAAAATTTCTTTTTAATAAATATAAGAATATGTCACATGCTCACACTTAAAATTAAAATCTTACATGACCCGACTAATTCGATCGGGCACTTGCCATCTATTTTCATTGTTCCAACTCTTTTTTATTAGAACCATATATTGATGTTCAATTGAATACTAACATTAGTTGATAACCAAAATAAGTAATTATAGTGACATGATTCAAATGACAAAAAAGTCACTTGCTTAAAGTATAATGAAGTTAATTATATGCCCTTAAATCATATTTGGTTCTCAATATATATATATAAATGTTTAATTAAGATCCACTGCTAATTAAGAATAAAAAAAACTATTTGTAGCCACAAATTTTTCTATTTTAAAATGAAATTAACACGAGCTGCATATTATTTTTACATTTCTAATTTTATAATAAAAAAATGAAAAACAAAAAAAGATAAAAAATTGATTGGTATTAGTTGTGATTAGTTTTCTAAGTTTTTCTCTCATATGAAGGTTTATTCATGAACATTTCCATATATGCACAACAGAGGGATTATATCCTATGATAACTAAATTTTTGAGAATTAACCCTTCAACTTAATCTTAATCACTCATAAAAAAGATAATATTTATATTAAATTTAATTTTTTTATTCTAAACTTTTTTTATTTAACTTTAATGTGAAATATGTGGTCCTTATAAGAATTGATAATCTCTCTTGTTTCTTCGATAATCCACGTACCAGAATATATACAAGACTAATGATCTATTCTAGGAGCTAATTACAATAATTACGGAAAGACAATATTACAATTATGAGCCAATAATTATACTAATATAATTATCGGTTAACACTCCCCCGCAGTTTGAGCCGTAGATGGACGGAGGCATAAACTGGATCGAAACCGTTGAAATAGGTGTTTCGGAAGTCCCTTGGTGAAGACGTCGGCATATTGATAGTCAGCGGGAATATGTAGAACTTTAATCGTGCCAAGACAAACCTTCTCGCGTATGAAGTGAATATCGAGTTCGATGTGTTTGGTACGCTGATGCTGAACGGGATTGTCGGAGAGGTATACCGCCGAGACGTTGTCGCTGTAAATAAGTTTAGCATGTGAGACCGGGACATGAAGTTCAAGAAGAAGATTACGAATCCAACAAACCTCAGCAGTAGCATTAATTAGCAACCCCGCAATACTCGGCTTCGGCACTTGACCGAGAGACAGTGGGTTGCCTCTTTGAAGACCATGACACCAGATTTGCACCCATATATACACAGTAGCCAGATGTAGAGCTCCGTGAGTCAGGGCATCCCTCCAATCGGCATCCGAGTATGCCGTAAGTTTTGTGGATGGGGAAATGACGAGGCCATGAGATAAGGTGCCTTTGACATATCGAAGGATGCGTTTAAGAAGCTGGAAGTGTGGTTCGCGAGGTGCGTGCATAAATAAACATATTTGTTGAACGGCGTAGGAGATATCCGGTCGCGTAATGGTGAGATATTGAAGAGCCCCAGCGAGACTTCAATATAAGGATCCGTCTTCAAAAATCGGGCCGGCTGTGGCGCTTAGTTTTGAACCTACTTCAACGGGTGTACTTACCGGCTTACAATCGGCCATTTTTGAGCGAGATAAGATATCATATGCATAGGCCGATTGAGATAGAAATAAACCTCCATGTTGCTGTTTAACTTGAATGCCCAGAAAGTGATGGAGAGGGCCGAGATCTGTCATTTTGAATTCGACTGATAGAGCATGAATAATCTGATGAAGCAATGTGTCACTAGACGCAGTTAAGATAATATCATCGACATAAAGCAATAAATAAGTTGTTTGAGCACCCTTTCTGTAGACGAACAAGGACGTGTCGCAAATGCTACTTTTGAACCCGCACTGAGAAAGGTAGGTTGCGAACCGATGATACCAAGTCCGAGGAGCCTGTTTGAGCCCATACAATGAACGGTTTAGCTTGCACACATGTTTCGGCTTTGTGTATGAGACAAACCCCGGTGGTTGAAACATATAGACGGTTTCCTTTAAATGGCCATGAAGAAATGCATTTATAACGTCCATCTGATGAATTGGCCAGGACTTGGAGACTGCGAGATTGAGAACTGTCCGGATGGTTGTGGGTTTGACCACCGGGCTAAAGGTGTCATCACAATCAACACCCACTGTTTGACTCTTTCCGTTAACAACGAGCCTAGCTTTGTGCCTTTCCAATGAACCATCTGCTTTAAATTTGTGTTTAAATAACCACATACGCCAAATAATCGGGGCACCCTTAGGTCGTGGTACAAATTCACACGTATTGTTAGCCAATAGAGTGTCATATTCATTAGTCATGGCTACTTTCCAGTTTGGATCGGTAAGGGCTGTTAGATGGGATTTAGGCAACGGGGACACATAAAGAGATGTTTCAGTGTGTAGAGATAGTGGGGTGCGAGTTTTAACAAACCCTGATCGAGACCAGGTTTGCATAGGATGGGTGTTGGTATTTTCGGATGTAGAGGGTGGGGGTTGGTAGGATGCGAAGGCTGGTTTAAATGTTCAAGAGGTACAGAAGGTTCTGTGGTGGATGAAATATTTGGTGGGATTGAGTTTTCGGTGGGAATGACGTTTGTGTGTGGGTCAGCGAGGTTTGGGTTAGGAGAATGGTTTTGGATATTAATTGGGCTTGGTATTGGGCCAGGAGAGTTGGGGGTAGTAGGTTGTGGAGTTGGGCTAGTAACGGGTGGATGTGAGTTTGTATAAGGGGGAATGAAAATTAACGGAGAAGGATCAAGAAACGTATGTGAGTGTTGTTATGGTATGGAAATTGTGTTTCATCAAAAACAACATGACGAGAGAGAATGGTTTTGCCACTAGATAATTCAAAACATCAATAGCCGCGATAGTTGGCCTGGTATCCAAGAAATACACACGGGGTGGAGCGAGGGGCTAACTTGTGGTATCTAGTGGCATAAGTATTTGGGTAGCAAAGACACCAAAAAACTCTTAAATGGTCATAGGAGGGGATAAGGTGGTAAAGAAGAGAGGTGGGTGAGAGATAGTTGTGGAGTTTAGTTAGGAGTATGTTATGTAATGTTGAAGCCGTAAAGAGGGCCTCAACCAAAAATGTAGACGGGAGTGAGGCATGTGTGAGTAAGGTGAACATGATTTCGTTTAAACAGCGAATCATGCGTTCGGACTTCCCATTTTGTTGGGAGGTGTGTGGACACGAAAAACGGAGCTGAATGCCATTAGTTGAGGCAAAAGTTTTAAAAGTGTTGTTATCAAATTCACCTCCCATGTCACATTGAAACGATTGGATTTTCATATGAAATTGTGTGTCAATGTATTTATGAAATTGAGCAAACTTGTCAAACGTTTCGGATTTGAATTTTAAAGGATAGACCCACGTGTATTGCGTGAAATTGTCGGTTAAAACCATGTAATATTTATAACCAGCATGACTTAATATAGGCGATATCCACAAATCACAATGAATAATAGCAAAAGGTAACAAAGCACGATTAATTGAATCAGTAAACGGTAATCGTTTATGTTTAGATAATTGACAAGCATGACAAACCAAAGGAAATTGTACTTTATTACATGAAATAAAATTATTAGAACGAAGAAACTCAATAACCGGTTGTCCCAGGTGTCCAAGACGGTTGTGCCAAAATGTGGAGTTTTTATTTGAAATCAAGCAAGCATTGGCGGAAGCATTTCAGGATCGTGCCATCCTTGAAATCCTTCACAGAAAAACCAAATGGGTCAAATTCAATAGAAGTGTAATTGTCAATATTGAATTTTCGCACCGATATAAGATTTTTAATAATGTTAGGGTTAAACAAAACGGATTTTAATTGGAGAGATTTGGTGTGTCGGGATAGAGGAATTACCGGTTCCGAGTAACTCGGTATTTTGTTGCCATTACCAACAAATATTGACTCTATAGGCGAATACGAGTAAAAAGTAGAAAGTTTACCATGGTCATTAGTGACGTGGTAGGAAGGTCCGGTGTCGAAGTGCCACTGATCATCCACATCTCCCGAGTCCAAAGAAAGAGCCTGTATGGCATCAGTTGGGTTGGCAACAGTGGATCCACCTCTGTCAAATGGGCCTGGGCCTGAGACTTTCCATTGGCTGAGGAAGAGGAAGCAGATCTGTTATTGGACCGAGGAACCTGCGGCCAAGGTTGTGCCCAACCTTGAGTTGGATAAGGACATGGAGGAGCCCAATAGGGAGGTGGAGCCCAATAGGGGAAATAATACTGTTGCTGGGCCTGAGGAGGCGGCATCTTTTGCTGATTGGGTGGCCGATTAGAGTTCCTGTTGGTGTTGCGATGGTTGTCTCGGCGTGGAGCAGATGATTGGCGAGGCTGGGAATCACGAACAGGAGGAGGATCGGTGACAGCAGCAGCAACAATGGGTGTTGGGGACACCGAGTCACGGGCGGCAAGACGCCGGACTTCCGACTGGAGTTCATCGCAGTCGGTTTCCCAGGGGGAAGATTGCGATTGAGCGCAGATCCGATGGCATCGTATTCACGAGGTAAGCCTCTAGCAAGATAAATAACCCGTTGAGTGTTATTAATCGGACAATCAACCGCTGTAAGCTGATCCGCGAGTTCGCGAATGCGTTGGCAGTATGCTTCGATCGATGGCAAGGAGGCGAGTGTGAGACCGGAGAGCTCATGTTGTAGCGCCGCAACCCTAGATCCTTTGTTGTTCAAGAACAAGTTTTCCACACGTTTCCAGGCCTCAAAACCAGTAGATCGATCGGTTAGAACACGATCGAAGAAATCATCCGATAAAGTCCCGTATATCCATTGTAACACAATGGCGTCAAGGTTTTTCCATTCGGCGTATTCAGGTGTGTTATCGGCAGGGGGTGGCGAACCATCGATGTGGTTTAGGACATCGAACCCTTCGGCATGAAGCCGGAATATTCTCACCCATGATCGGTATGAGAGTTTGACACTGTCGAGAACACGAATGCGCTGTTGAATGTTGTTGAGGGTATAGGCGGGGTGAAGGGATGAACCCGAAGGTTTAGGACATCGAACCCTTCGGCATGAAGCCGGAATATTCTCACCCATGATCGGTATGAGAGTTTGACACTGTCGAGAACACGAATGCGCTGTTGAATGTTGTTGAGGGTATAGGCGGGGTGAAGGGATGAAACCGAAGGTTTGGGTGGCAGTGGATCAGCTTTGTCGGGCATGGTAATGATCGGATCTGGCGATGAAGGAAGGATGGTGTGTTTAGGGTGATACCATATAAGAATTGATAATCTCTCTCGTTTCTTCAATAATCCACGTACCAGAATATATACAAGACTAATGATCTATTCTAGGAGCTAATTACAATAATTACGGAAAGACAATATTACAATTATGAGCCAATAATTATACAAATATAAAGTGTCAAATACAATCATTTAGTTTTTGTATCTATCCGCTACAACAATGCATTAGGTTTTTGTAAGAAGTAAAGAATCTCAAAGTATAGTACCTATTTAATTACTATTGAAAACATTCCTAGTTAAAGTTACACTATTGCCCATTATAATCCTTGTAAATACATTGTTAGATCATTTCAGCTTGAAGGATATATATATATATATAGCAGGTAATCTATCATTTCAAACCATTGTATCAACACCGTAATTTCTACAAAACCAACATACTTGTGAAAATGCTAGCACGAAAGCACTCGAAAGCGATGAAAAAGGTTGAAATCATAATTATTGAGAGCTTAGATGTTGATTTTGCTGGTTTTTGTTAAAGATAAACGGCTTTTTTGCAATTTTCACAAGCACGCTGGTTGTATAAAATTGAAGTGTCAAGTACAATAATTTAAAATGGCCAACACTTGCTTTGGCTGTATGCAGAAGGCATCTAATACCCACTTAATTTGGTATTTTTCTGGTACCTTATTTAGTCGACCAGAATCATGAGCTAACCATCGGGTTGTCTTCCTGAACCAAATCCTCAACCGGGTTTGATGCAGCCCAGACAGCTGCATCCATGTATCCAAGCTCATAGAGGTTATCAAGAACAGAATCGGCTGCTGGTTCCAATGCCCAATTGAATAGCTGTATTAATCATAAATGTGTTAATTATTGCAACCACTATAACTAGATGCTCCAAGGCGTTTGAGGTCTCGAAAGAAAAAGCCGATAGCTTCCACAAGTGAGACGCTCTATGTAAAACAAAATAAGTTTTATGCAAAATCAAAAGTTGCATCTTTTCAGCCTTTTTATTAAGCAAATATTTATAATTTTTTCACCCCTTTGGTTCTTTTAAATATTAGCCTCTTATGGACACTAACTTAACAAAATGAGGTATGTGCACTTTTAGAAACCTAGATTTATAGGAAAGCATTAACCTAAAACCATCCATAAGTGAAGTTAGTCCCATGTTAAAAAGTATTGTGTACCTCTCTAGGGCTGGCCCTATTTTCAGGATTGCAGTCAGGGCTGATCCCAATGTCTTCCAAACCCAAACCACTGGCAGGAAAAGCACACACACGGACCTGTAATCAATGATATATTTCAATTATAAAAATAATCTGATAACAAATAAAAATAAAATCAAGTTTACTGTTTGAGCAGCAGATGTTGGTGGCATAAACAAAGTCAAACCACCATCTATACACAGTCGGTTTCTGAACAACACTGCTGGCCTTGGAGCAAGATATCTGCACAAGATGTGATCTTCTGATATTTATGATGTCATAAACATACCAACCTGTAGATTGCTTGCAAAGAAGATTACCCAGGGATGAATGAAGATGTAATTACTGCATTTATGAGATCTTCCCGGGAATCAAATTGATCAACCAGTAAACCTCTAGGTCTCCAAAGAATTTGTGTTACAGCAACTATAGTCATTGTAAAAATTACATAAGAAAGGTCATCATAACTAGCATTAAATAAATTCTGTTAAATATTTGCATTTGCTGGAATGAAAAACTTATGCTCACCTCTAACCCTCCCATTAGACCTTATATGAGCATCATCTGGCAGAAATTGTTCAAGAACATCTCTGAGAACAGCCTGGCCATAAAAGCAATCATTCATAGTGTTATATAAATAATTTAGTTCTACACTCATATCTATCATATTAATTAAATTAAAGATTTTAAAAACTGGACAGAGATGTTTTGGTGAGTTGGGTCAACCTCACCAACCTGTTTTGTCCTGAACATAATAACTATTTGTTTTGACCATTATCCAACCCTCCTAACCCGTTTGTCACCTTTAATACACATGTTCATAAATATATACCCCAAGACGAAATGCAGTCCCTCTGCTTCGGCAATCTTGAGCCAAAACTTTTGTAGCTTCTAAAGCCTCCTCCATACTTGCTCCTGATGCAACTACTGCACATACTATGGCACCAGCTGATGAACCAGCCAAGGGCGTTGTATCCTGATTTAACCAACTATTATCGTCATTTTGGGAAAAAGAAGACCATATAGCTAACAAGATTATACAAAGGAAACAAATATATATGTCAATACAGAAAAAAAACAATTTAAGAATAAGCATAATTGAATATTCAAAACAAACAAACACACTCTTTCTTGAGCAACAATGAATGACAATAATAAAGATACAAACAGGACGTGGTTTACAAAGCTCACTTTCTCAATGTCAACAAGTCAAAGACAGATATGGATAAAGAGATGAAAGATTTGAGTCTTGCCATAAACAAAATCCTTAGACTATGGTCTCAATTTCCTCTTACAGATTTGCAACAATACAACCTTTCAAAACCCGATGATTACAAAGTACAAACAATATACATGGCTTTAAAAATAACATAAAATTTGCTTGTTATGAATCTTATGACATCAAATACGAATACACCCATTCATGTCCCTAGTTTGAACCGACAACCTTATGGTTAATGAATTTTTGTTCATATATTGAATGATACGCCTCTTGGCATCATCAACTATGGTGAGATATGCTCAAGTATGTTATGATGGTGGATTTAACCACATATGAATCGTCTCTTAACATTTACAAGTAAAAAAGATAAGTAATTCTAGAATAATTAACCAACAAGAACCCTAATTAACGAACAAAAACACCAACTAGTGCCTGCAATATCAGTAAGTTAGAACAGTCTCTTCATTGGTAACTAAGTTACTACTGCGTATATAACTGCAAGACGGTTATAATCTTTCATGAACAGTTGTGAGTTTCTACCAAAACGTTGTAATGATTCATGCCTATATAAGAACTGTATTTGGTCTATTTTACATGCACCAAGAAGCTTTAAACTGAAAGTGATAACCGGTGTACCTTGATGTAACCATTTTCAATCAAAAACTTAGCAACACCAAGATGATACGGAAACAAAAGTCCAGCAGCAGAAAAGCTAAACCCAGGGCTACTCACCGCCTTCCGTCCTCTTTCTGCCTCCACATCCTTCAACCTCTGCTCCCACACCACATCTCCGTCTTCCACCACCTCCGTGATCTCCTCCGTCACCACCTCTTTCCTCCTCCTAAACCTCTTCCAAAACTCCGACTCCGTTTTACCACTCAATTCCTCTCCAAACATCCTAACCTTCTCAACGGAATCCAATCGTCGATCCATCGCATTTCTGGACTTTATAATTCGCGACGCTATACCGAGAAACAGTTCACCTGTGGCTACCGCAAACGACCTCTTCTCTGATTGTGGCGGTTGATCGGAGGCGGTGGCGTTGTTGTGATGTTTTGAAGTGGAATTTGGACGGAATTTGAGGTTTTGAGGATGGCGGAAGGATGTGGAGGGGGGATTAGGGTTAGGGTTACAGGACGGACGGTGGAAGATGACGGAATTGGAGAGTGGAGATGTCATCGGAGAAACAGGGGACGGTGGAGGACGGCGGTGGTAGTTTAAAACTATTCTTTGGACGTGAGTTTGTGTGTATCTGGTCATTGTTTTTCGTGTGTAATATATAATAATATAATGGGTAAATTACAAATTTCGTCCTTTATGTTTAATGTCACTTTCTGATTTCATCCTTTAACTTAAGTAATTACGCTAGACGTCCTTTAACTTTCAAGTTGGTAACAATCAAGTCCTTTTCATAAACGGACGTTTGTCTCAAGCGTTAAACTGCGTCACGTGTAAAACACGTGAGGGCATTAAAGTAATTTTGCCTTCCATTTAATCTTTAAAACAAAACCCTTAGATCGATCATCTCCTTTAATCGTCTTCTTCCCCAAAGCTTGACTGATTTTCTGAATTGAGAATGGGAAGTTATAAAATTCGAGCAACAACTGATGACTATGATATCGAGGGAATATACGGTACTAATTTTACAAGCTTGATTTATTTTCGTAATTTTGATTACGATGTTAAGCCATTGATCGGTTGTTATTATGCAGGTCTTTATCCTGAACTTTTTTCCCTCAAGATTCACCATGGAGGTTCTTTTAGTGCATTGCCAGGTTGTAATTATGAGAATGGTATGCTAAATTTTGTTGATTTGTTTAATGTTAACATCTTCTCAGTAATTCAACTTGATGAGGTGAGGGTGAAGTTAGGTTATAAACAAGATGAGCCAAGTTATTATCATTTTTTAGTACCTGGAGGTGATTTAGACACAGGCATTAAAGCATTATATGATCATGAAGATTTGTTGAAAATGATTAAATTCGTGTATCATAACAAGGTTATTGATGTGTACATGGAGCATGGAAACACTAACTTAAAATCAAATGATTATATGGCTATTGTTGATTACAATGAAGTGGAAGAACCAAGTTCATCAAAACAGCCTGATGAGCAACAATATAAGGTTAGTCAGGAGATGCTCAATTATTTTGACCCTTTTTTAGATATTGATATTGAACTTGAGGATGCAATGACTGAAGACAAAAATGGAGTTGATGACCCATGTCATGAAGTAGATAGTGAGGAAACTGACAGTGATTACATTGTAGATTTGGAAAATGATATAGATGATGTTGAAGTTGATATGAGGGACTTTAACTTAAATGTTGATGAAAAAGAGGAAAGAAAGATTGAACCTAATGTAGAAACTGATATAAATGATGAAGTGCTTGATAATGATGATTTTGATAGTGGATGTGAATCTGATGAAAACATTGGGAGCATTAGAAAAAGAAGTTTGAAATCCATTAAAAGGCCCTATGAAAAGTGTTTTTACATTGGACAAACTTTTGGTAGTAAAAATGAGGTCAAAGAGCTTATTAGAACTCATTCAGTAGAGAGTAGAAGGCAACTTAAAATTGTTAAAGATGACAACTGTAGGTTAAGGGTTATATGTGTTGGTGAGTTACTTAAATTTGACATCAATGAAGATGGTCAAATTGTTAAAAGGGTTTTAACTGAGACTATTAAAATAAATAAAGGACCAAAAATGAAAAATGTAGGTGGAAGGGGAAAGAAGACAAACCCATTAAAGTACCCTTGTCCTTGGGTTTTGTTAGTTTCTATAGATAAGGAATCTGGTTCTTGGATGATTAAAACATTTATTGACAGCCATAAATGCATCCAAACTCGCAAAATATCTGCCTGCACTTCTACTTTTTTATCTCAACAAGTTATGGAGCAAATTGAAGAAAATCCAGACATTCCTGTGAAGGCAGTGCAGGAGCAATTGAAAAGAAAATATGAAATAGAGATTTCAAAAATGAAAGCTTTTAGGGCAAAAGGAAAAGCTTTGCTTCAAATTCATGGGGACTACTGTTCACAGTATAGATTATTGAGGGATTATGTAGATGAAATCAAAAGAACAAACCCAGGAACCACTGTGGTCGTAGAGGTTGAAGATGCTGCAGATCCAGAAGCTGAAACCAGAAGATTCAAGAGGATATACATATGTTTAGGTGCTTTAAAAGATGGGTTCAAAGCAATTGGCAGAGATTTGCTAGGACTTGATGGTTCTTTTATGAAAGGACCATATCCAGGTCAGATCCTTACAGCTGTGGGCATTGATAACAATAATGGCATATACCCTTTATCTTATGCTATAGTTGAAGCAGAGAATTATGATTCTTGGATTTGGTTTATTAGATGCGTTGGTGATGATTTAAACATGTCAACTAATTCAAACTTCACATTTGTTAGTGATAGACAAAAGGTTAGTTAAGTTGTTTTTAAAGTAACTTTATTGTTGTTAAGTTAGATTATGAATTGTTGTTGTTCAATGTATTAGGGAATTCTCCAAGCAATTTCAAGTTTGTTTCCATTTGCTGAGCATAGATTTTGTCTAAGACACATCCATGAGAACATGAAAAAGAACTTTAAGGGAAAACTCTATAAAGATATGCTCTGGAAGCTTGCATCTTGCACAACAATCAGACAGTTTGAAACCCAGATGGATGAACTAAAAAAATTAAATACTGATGCACATATGTGGTTGGCTAAGATACCAGCTAAACATTGGTCAAGATCCCATTTTTCAGGTAATTAATGTCATACTGCAATATTAGCCATTTTAGTATTTCTAATAAATATAATTTTATGTCCACAGGTAGGGCTCACTCTGATGTACTGTTGAATAACATGTGTGAGGTGTTGAATTCTAAGCTAATAGAAGGCAGAGACAAACCAGTGATTACAGCTTTGGAATATATAAGAGAATACCTTATGAGGAGAATAGTGAATGTGTTACAAGTTATTGACAAATGTGATGGTCTATTGACACCCACTGCAGCTAGGTTATTTGATTCAATAAAAAAGGATGCTACAAGGTATGTTGTCAGGGGCGTACCTACTCTTTGTAAATGGGGGTCGGTCGACCCCCATGAACTTTTGATTTTTAATGTTGTATATACGATCTGATCTCGACCGACCCCCAATAAATTTTGTCACCGACCCCCATGAAAATTTGACGCACCAGATGAAGCCCAATTTAAATCATTTTAAATCCAAAAATAATAAAATAATACTCAATAATGGAATACGTATTACTTGTGATTAAACTAAGTTGGTAATTAATAATTTAACTCAATACCTAATTAGTCATATCATACTTAAAAAAAGTAATAAGACCCAAATTTGTATATCGAGTGATTGAATTTGATGTTCAGAAATAATATTCGGATCTCTACTAAAAAATAGGCTAAAGCTACTTATATACACCTTTATCATTTACATCCTACAAACCATAATTTATATATTGAGTGATTATTGTATAATTTCAAAAATTGAAACTTGTTAGCATGATGAAAAAATTAGTTGATTTGTAATTTAAATAGTATTCTTTCGAATCATGTCAAAAGAAAATCAATTTTATCATATCATCATAATTAATGAGATGATTATTTGACATGTTTTTATTATGTATTTGTAATTAAATTTAGTTTTATCATTTTTTGGGTGATCCAACCCGACCCAATTCGAATTGGTCAAAAAATATTTATCGACAAGTAACTACTCAAAAAAAATTCCGACACCCATAAAAAAAATTTCTAGATCCGCCACTGTATGTTGTTGTATGGAATGGGGGAGAACACTATCAGGTTTGTGGTCCCTTTGCTGACCAATGTGTAGTTGATGTCAAACAAAAGACTTGCACTTGTAGGAGATGGGAGATTACAGGGATGCCATGCAAGCATGCAGTGGCGACAATTTGGAATATGTCAAAAAATGGGCAGCAAGTTGGTCTACCTGAAACATGGGTACTACCTATTTACAAACTGGAGACATGGAAGCAGGTGTATAGTTTTAGATTTTCCCAATCAATGAAAAGTCTCTATGGCCAAAGTCAATGGTTCCAACAATGCTTACTCCACCAACCCATCACAAACCTGTAGGAAGGCCCAAAAAGGCAAGAAAGAAGTCTGCTATAGAAGTTGAAGACATGACAAAAGGAGGAAGATTATCAAAGAAAAACTCAACTGTCACCTGTGATAAGTGTAAGAACAAAGGGCATAATCGCAGAACTTGCAATGGGAGAAATCATGTTTAATTTATATGTTTTTGTTTAGAATATGTCCAGGTTGTGTTAATTTTACTTGGTTATGTATTTTGTTTTGGGTTGTCATATACTATTTGGTTATGTATTAAATGGTAGACCAAACATATTCAGTTTCTTTCTTTGAATGTTCATTCCATCAAATTGCTATACAGTATTCATAATACTCACAATAATAGCATAGAGCACTAGCTTACATTTCATATTACATTCATAATGAATAATGATGTGAACACAGATTTCCATTTCATACAAAAAAATCCATTACATTCATAGTCATGTAAACACAGCTTACATAATCCATCAACTTGTTTACAAAACGAAAAATGAATCAGGTAAATTTAAAGTACAGAACAACAAAAATAAAACCAATCCAACTAAAAATTAAATACTTCTTCATCTGTCTTGCACCCTCTTCAGTTGCTCTAATTAATGAGATGATTATTTGACATGTTTTTATTATGTATTTGTAATTAAATTTAGTTTTATCATTTTTTGGGTGATCCAACCCGACCCAATTCGAATTGGTCAAAAAATATTTATCGACAAGTAACTACTCAAAAAAAATTCCGACACCCATAAAAAAAATTTCTAGATCCGCCACTGTATGTTGTTGTATGGAATGGGGGAGAACACTATCAGGTTTGTGGTCCCTTTGCTGACCAATGTGTAGTTGATGTCAAACAAAAGACTTGCACTTGTAGGAGATGGGAGATTACAGGGATGCCATGCAAGCATGCAGTGGCGACAATTTGGAATATGTCAAAAAATGGGCAGCAAGTTGGTCTACCTGAAACATGGGTACTACCTGTTTACAAACTGGAGACATGGAAGCAGGTGTATAGTTTTAAGATTTTCCCAATCAATGAAAAGTCTCTATGGCCAAAGTCAATGGTTCCAACAATGCTTACTCCACCAACCCATCACAAACCTGTAGGAAGGCCCAAAAAGGCAAGAAAGAAGTCTGCTATAGAAGTTGAAGACATGACAAAAGGAGGAAGATTATCAAAGAAAAACTCAACTGTCACCTGTGATAAGTGTAAGAACAAAGGGCATAATCGCAGAACTTGCAATGGGAGAAATCATGTTTAATTTATATGTTTTTGTTTAGAATATGTCCAGGTTGTGTTAATTTTACTTGGTTATGTATTTTGTTTTGGGTTGTCATATACTATTTGGTTATGTATTAAATGGTAGACCAAACATATTCAGTTTCTTTCTTTGAATGTTCATTCCATCAAATTGCTATACAGTATTCATAATACTCACAATAATAGCATAGAGCACTAGCTTACATTTCATATTACATTCATAATGAATAATGATGTGAACACAGATTTCCATTTCATACAAAAAAATCCATTACATTCATAGTCATGTAAACACAGCTTACATAATCCATCAACTTGTTTACAAAACGAAAAATGAATCAGGTAAATTTAAAGTACAGAACAACAAAAATAAAACCAATCCAACTAAAAATTAAATACTTCTTCATCTGTCTTGCACCCTCTTCAGTTGCTCTAACTTTAGCTTGAAGTTTGTTCCTTTCAATTTCCAGTTCATTCTTTGATCTAAGCAGCCCTGATATTATTTCCAAAGATCTTTGACACATTTCAGGGTCATGCCATCCAACAAATTTGCAATTTGAGCCCTAATTCAAAAATAAGATTGTTCAATTTATGATTTTTTTAATAAATGGGTTAATAAAGAAGAAATCGCATAAACCATACCTTTTCAGGACAACCATAGAATCGACGACCTGGATTGCGTGAGGTCCAAGAGGTTGTGAGCATTGCTTGTTTACCAAACCAACAAAACACCATGGTAATTTGGTTCAATTGAGAGAACCCAAACAACTGGTCCTAAGGAAGCCCTAATTTGGGAAGAAGAGTGAAGGAACGATCGTTTAGAGACAAAGGATTTTGTTTTAAAGATTAAATGGAAGGCAAAATTACTTTAATGCCCTCACGTGTTTTACACGTGACGCAGTTTAACGTTTGAGACAAACGTCCGTTTATGAAAAGGACTTGATTGTTACCAACATGAAAGTTAAAGGACATCTAGCGTAATTACTTAAGTTAAAGGATGAAATCAGAAAGTGACATTAAACATAAAGGACGAAATTTGTAATTTACTCTAATATAATTTACAATATTTAAGACAAAAATGTCATTTTATAATACGACGTCATCAATTATAATTTGTTTTTTTTTAACAATAATCATACTTCTAAATTACACAAATATATCTTTTGCTTAGATTTGAACTCAATACCTTCTTTGTAGAGACAATACATCTACCAAGTAAGATAGTACCACATTTGTTATAATTTGCTATTGTTGGTCCTGTTGTATACATAAACTATGCATAATAATCAAGACAAAAATGTCAGTTTATAATATGACGTCATCAGTTATAAATACTCACCCCAACATTCTCGCTTTCGTTTCGTCCGCTATCAGGGAAAATGAAATTTGTTTTTTTTAACTTAGAGGTATTTAACGGTTCAGGTTATGGCTTAAACGGTTTATTTGGTTAGGATTTAAGCGGTTTTGCAATTTTTTTACCCAAACCGAAAACTGAACCAACCCGTATTTGAGATGAGGTAAACCAAACCAAATTCAAATCGGTTTGGATTCGATTAATAACCAAACAACCCGAATTAAACCATTTTCAACCGTATTCAGTCAAATGGCATTTTTTTTTTTCATATTTTTGTTTCCTGTTTCTCATAAATAGGGCTGTAAACGAACCGAACGAACACGAACGAGCCATTTTTCGTGTTCGTTCGTTTAACTTTTAACTTGTTCACGAACGGTCACGAACGCTTACCGAACGAAAATTCTTGTTTGTGTTCGTTCATTAAGGAATTTAGTTTGTTCACAAACGGTTCATAAACGCTAACGAACACATATTATTTAAATAAGAAAAATCCACATTTTTAATCTTAAGCAATGGAGATAATCATTTATAAATATATAAATTAAGATATTATAGTATTAAACTAAAAATAACTTAAGTATTATGGTATTAAACTAAAAATTAAAAATAGCAACACATTTATTGAATAAATATAATAAATGAACTTAACCGAACATAAACGAACGTAAACGAACATGTTACCGAACGTTCACGAACACAAATGAATGAACACGGCCTCTGTTCATGTTCGTTCATTTAACTAAACGAACGGAATTTCTTGTTCGTGTTCGTTTGTTTATTAAATGAACCAACATAAACGAACTTCCCGCCGAACGGTTCACGAACGATTCGCTGAACGTTCGGTTCGGTTACAGCCCTACTCATAAAGGATTAGGGCTACGACTTATATATCAAGTATGGTGCTAAATCACAATAACAATCAAACATGAAAGTACCTGCAACCAACTAAAAAACAAGTGAAATCGACTAATGGGCTGTTTGTTAGCTTCTTATTCGTTCTATTAAGAGGCAAGGTCTGAATCGGTCAGATCCTATGTTGTTTGGTTCAACTAAAAAAAGCCTCTTAATGGTTCAGTCGGGCTCTTAATGATTCAGCCTAAAATCAAGTCTGAATGAGAAAGAGAAACCCTAGGGGTATTCTTTCTACAGATTAGGGCTGTCATAACGGGTCAGACACGACCCGTTAAGACACGACACGTTAAGACACGAAACACGAACTGGTTAGACACGAACACGACATGAATTCTTATCGTGTCTGGTTTTTCAAACACGAACACGACACGTTTAAAAACCCGTAAACACGAAATGACCCGTTAAGGAACCTGTTAACAGTTAACACTATAAATGATCTGTTAAAAAACCTGTTAAAACCCGTTAAAGAACCTGTTAAAACCCGTTAAAGAACCTGTTAAGAAACCCGTTAAAGAACTAAGGTTAGACAATTAGAAATTTTTTTAAACTAATCGGTTACCCACATATTTTTATTATATTATTTATTATAAATTTTAAATTTTAAACATGTCTTAACATGTCTTAACAGGTCTTAACATGTTTAAACAGATCTTAACATGTATTAACAAGTCTTAACGGGTCTTAACGAGTCTTAGCGGGTTTTACCTGTTTAGACATGAAAAATAAACAGGTCTTAACGTGTCGACCTGTTTTAGACACGAAACATGTTAAGAGTAAACACGAAACATGTTAAAATCGTGTCGTGTCGTGTCGTGTTAACGTGTTCGTGTCTGAAATTGCCAGCCCTACTACAGATTCTACCAAACAACCCCTAACTAACTACTCACCTGGTGGTGTGCAGATCGACTAATTTGTACGAAAAACAAGTGCAGATCAAACGATTCAGATCGACCGATTTGGAGTGCAGATCGATTAGAGGTTTGAGATTTGGAGCCCTAATGCAGATCTATCAAGTGCAAATTGACCAAGTGCGCTAAGATAGACCATGATGGAGTGCAGATTTGGAGCTGTGTTCGAAGCCCTGGATCACTTATCACTCAAAATTCCTTCTAAATTCTAATTAGGGTGGAGTGGAGATTTGGAGCCGTGGTAGAGTGCAGAATTTGAATACATCACTTATCACTCAAAATAAATAAATAAATAAATAATATATATTTAAATATTAATTAGGTTTAATTGGTTTAAACCAAATAACCAAAGAAACCGAATTCAAAAAATTACAAGAACCGTAAATCGACCCAAAAACTGAATTTAATACGCATAGGTTTTAGAACCGAACCAAAAGCCGAATTCGCTATTCAATTCGGTTTATTTCTGTTACGAATACGACTCGGATAATGATTTTAAACGGTTTTCGGTTATTTATGAACACCCCTATTATAAACATATCCACTAAGAAGAGTTTTTTGCCTAAGAAGAGTAAGAACCAATAGAAATTTGACACGTGTCATCATAAAACAGTAATACAGCACAAAAAACGAAATACAGTACAAAAGGAAACAAAATCTAGTACAAACAATCAAAAATCTATTACAAAAAAAATCCAGTACAAAAAAAATAAAATATAGTACAAAACAAAAATCTAATACAAAAAACCACAAAAATCAAGTATAAAAAAATATATAACAAATATAATACAAAAAAATAAAAATCTAGTAGAAAAAATAAGATTATATAACTAAATTATGTGACACGTGTCAAATTCTTATTAGTTCTCACCCTTCTTACGCAAAAAGCTCTTCTTATTTGATCTTTCCCTATAAACATAAACTAACGAAAACTCGTAACCACACCATAGAGTAGAGGTAGATAAACCGTAGAGCAGAGGTATATAAGTTAAACATAATATAAAAAATGGAAATATGAGGGATCAATAACACAAATGTTGAAAGCAACTTCTGTGTGAAGGAATTAAAACGAGAAGGGCAAAATCACATAAAATCAAGGGTTAAAAGTAGCAAAATCTGAATTTCTTTTGTTCTCCAAATCGCATCTCGGGTTCGATTCATAGCCAGCGGATTTCACCAAATCAAGCCAAAAGCCATTCTAAGTCTAACCCAGAAAAGATAATACGTTTCTATTTGTTAATATAACATAAACATCCGATTAATTTCAGTTTTAATGCTCATTGCAATGTTCAAACCATACCAAATGATTTAGCAGTGCTGGATCCAGTGACGGATCCAGGATTTTTTTTCAAACGATATCACTGTATATTTATGTTCTAGTTTCATAGTACAGGACATGAAATTTTCGGGCGGTTTTTACTATTCGGGTCGGGTAATGCTCATCATATAATAAAAAATGATACAATAAAAATTGTGAATAGAGATTAAAAGAAACATTATATAAACTCGATAGTTTCTACAAACTAAAAAAAAACTATTTATAGTTGTTTCCTATAAGTTCATCTTTTGAAAAAAACTTTTCATGACAAACTTGTTGGAATAATTCGTTTTCAATATAACAAATGCAAGAATCATTCAAGTATCCATCTCCTATTATATTACATAGTTATGTTTTCACATGTTTCATTGAAGAAAAAATTCTTCCAACACTAACCGTTGAAACAAATGTTGTCACTGGTCCAAAAACCGATGTTGTCACTTGAAAACACCTTTTATAAATGTTCATATAAACCGAAAAACCATTGATGTCTCGGGACAACATAAATACATACATACATCCGCCAATCGCTGGATCTAAGATTTTTTTCAAATGATGTCACTATGTTTGTATGTTTTACTTTCATAAGACTTGACTTAAATTTTCAGGTTAGGTTAACCGTTTGAGTTTAATAATGCTCATCACATAATAAAAAAACATCAAATAAAAAAATCATGATTCGATAATTTTACAAAATTAATATATATATATACACACACACACACACACACTTAGAATTGTTCCCTGTGAATTTTCATCTTTTGCAAATGTCGCATTACATTTTCGACCGAAATTTGTTTAAATAACTCTTTTTCATCGTAATAAATGCAAGAATCATTCAGGAGTCCATATATCTTACTCTTGCGCAATTTCGTCTTCACATTCTTCATCAAATAAAAAGTTTTTTCAATACTAGTTGTTGCAACCGGTGTTGTCACTAGTTCAAAAATCGATGATGTCACTTGAAAACACCATTCATAAATGTCCATATACGATGAAAAATTGATGATGTCCCGGGACATTGGTGCTATGTAATTACATCCGTCCATGTGATTAAGACCAAATGTTATCTCAAAAGTCAAAATCAATTTCAATAAGAAAATAAAATCAAATTGAGTAATCATATAGCTTCGCGATATGTTTCTGAAACTAACGAATACAAAAACATCTTATGAGGACTTCTTGTCACACCCTGGGCTCTCGGCGGCCCGGGTGCTGTGACCCGATTGGTTTCATGGATAATACAGTCTCGGTCAGAGTTTATTATTTATTTTAATATGTTTCAGTGGAAGCGTTGTTTCATGAATGCATAATTTTATAAATAATTCATATACATGGATGTGAAAGCCGTTTTTTTCATAATTTACAAATAACTCAGACGAAGAGGTATGACAAAACCACATTTTCATTGCATGTTAATAACTTTTCAGGGTTTATAAAATTTCATATGCATAGATATGAACATAACATTTTATTCATTTTAAACCGAGTTTTTTTTACAAAAACATATATTACATATCTCTGTTTACACGGGACTTGGAGGTATAACTTCAATCCCTCCTTGGTTTCGCCACAAGATTTTTATTTAAGGCGTCATAGGCCATAAACCTCTAATATTGCTTCTGATTTGTCATTCATTATTGCCTGAAAAGTTTTTGGAAAATAAAACGTCAACATAATGTTGGTGAATACAAATAACAGACTCGATATGTAAGCATAGCATGTTCGGTCCTTTAACCATAAGTAATTTGGCAATACTACACATTTAGCAGGTTATTTCACTGATCGATACAACTACTGCATACACTGGTTTATAACTGTCACTGGTTAGGAACTACAGCGCAGCGCGTCTTGCGTTTTGTTCCCTCCAGCCCACAGCTGGTCACAGGTTAGGTTGCCTGCGAGTACGTCTTACGTTTAACCTTCCAGCCCACCTGTACCAGCCACGTATGAGAATTTCACCCATATGCGGATACAAT
>SZYD01002281.1:0-46641 GCA_009363875.1 Mikania micrantha | reverse complement strand
TTTTGGGGTGACCCGGCCGGTCGGACCGGCGAACCGGTGGTCGGACCGGAAAACCGGTGGTCGGACCGGTGATTGAACCGGTTTTTTTTATTTTTTTTAATTTTTTTAATTTTTTTATTTTTTTTTGAATTTATATATATATATATTTATAAAATGTTTAAAAAATCATCCGTTTCTAAATCCCGTCCAACCGATCCGACCGGTCCGACCTCTGACCGTGGTAGGAACCGGTTCGATGTCCGGTCCGGTTCTGAAAACATTGGTTTTTTATTAACTTTTGTTTTCTAGTTAAGTAAAATTCGTTCAACAATCTAATCACGTATGATGCATAGCTCAGTTGGCATATGCTGGATCTGTTAAAAACTGAACGTGCCAACGCCACGGGTTCGAAAACCTATTCCAAGCCCTTTTATTTTAATTTTTATTTTCATTCTTTTAAAATAAAAAGGTATTTTTTATCAAAGCCAACCACATGTGTTTCACATTGGTTTGCCGGTTAAATTACGGGTGTTTTGTCTGCGACGTTGGCGGATCAATTCCTACTATATGAAATAATTAAATAACGATAGTAATTAAATAATAAATGTAGTTAACTTTTTTTTTGAACGGCTAACCTTACTTTCCACCTAAATTTCATCATTATTACACCTTTGCATGTGATTGAACACATGACTTCCTATTTTAAAAGGCAAGCCTCTACAAAATAAATGTAGTTAACTAATAATAATTAAACAATGTTTTCATGTTTCATTTATTATGTTCGTATTTCTTTACGCTATATTTTGTGAATGCAAAAGTCTTTTTTTGTTCTATGTTTTTTAGTTATTACTTGCTTATGTTTGTGTCCTTATTCATTGAGAGTGTCCTTATTCATTGAGAGGGTCACATTCTTTTTTTATGGATCGGTTTGTTATTTTAGAATAGATTGAAAACTACTGCGCCAGTGGTCTTTGTTTTTATATTCGTGATATTATTACAGTTGCGTGACGGATTACTCATCTAGCAAAGCAGTATGGCTCAAGTTTTTTTAATCAGGTGAGAATGTGTGTGACGCGTTTTAGGTGGTTTTTAATTTTTTACTACTGATGAATACTTACAAACGAATAATAATATTATTTAAATAAATAATAGCTATTATTTTATTTTATTTGTTTTGGCTTTATATTTGTGTTTCTTGATGCTAAATTTTACGACTAAGCACGACCTTTTTTTGGTATGACGGCCACACTTACGATTGGTATACTTTAGGATTTTATTTCGAAGTATTACAAGTTAATCCACAAATGACGAAAAATTACTTTTTCATATTCTTATCCCAATGAGCTACAGAGTGACAATTGTTGTGATATGTTTTTATACATGTGTTTTGATATATAGGATTATATTTTTATTAAGATATTCAAAATTGTGACAAGAATTCCCACCGTAACACGCGGGAAAACCACTAGTTTATAAACAAACACAAACTTAAAGTGATTTTTGTTATTAAATGGTTGTTTGAAAAACATTTACCCACTCTAATAAAATAGTACTTTTAAAAGACACGTTTCATGTTCTTATTAAATCTGAAAATATTTTTCTCGTGTCTCTCTTAATAAATACCATCAATTTCAAATAGTTAAATTATATAATTAAATATTAATAAATATAATTTTTCTTATTTCAATAATTTACTAATTTACTAAAATTTAATAAACAATAAGAATAATTCAGTTATATCTTATCCTAAATACAACTTTATAATTATCAAATATTTATTATTATTTTATATTACAAATTATATTTTATATTATTAAACTCGTGTAATACACGGAATTCTAGGCTAGTGTATTAATAAAGTGAAAAAAAATAAGATTTTAGATAAAAAAAAACATATAGAAATTCATTGTAATAATTAAGGTGATACACTGATACCAGATGTAATAAACTTAATCCATACTCATTTCACTTTATCAAAGTAAGGTTATTGGTAAAAGCTATAGACGACGTGGTTGCAGAAATAACTAAGAACTAGTCAGGTGGTGAAGTAAGGACTAAGGAATAATAATGATTAATCGAATTGGAATATTTGTATCTAATTTTTCAAAATTATATATTTATATATTCAAAGTTTCTATATACTTTTTATAAAAATGTTAAGTTTTATATTTATACACACACACTCTTACCAAAAATCGTCAGAATGTAAAAAAATCATCATAAATCTCGCAGGAATTTCAAAAATCACCGGGAAATCTTGCCGGAATCTCAAAAAATATAGCCAGAATTTCAAAAGTCATCGAACTCTCTTCGGATTCCAGCCGATTTGGTCCGCCTAGCCTGATTTTGACCGATTTTTGAAGTCGCATGTTAAATGGCCGATTAGGGGAAATTGAAGCAGGAGATGACTTACTAGCAATTAATCCTCGATTTTTACAACCATGTCTATGGTGAATCTAGTTTATGAACAAACTCTTGTAGCGTCCTTATCCTTTATGCCATTTCTTTCATATAATGATTGCATCCTTAATGCATGCAAGTTTTATGTGCTTGCTATGCTTGATTAGAATTTGAAATCGCAGGTTCTGCGCTTTCCTAAATCACAGGTTCCACTTTTAATCTTAGTTATCGGCATGAAGCAATGGCTTAACAAATTCGCCTACCAAAGCGCCTACCAAAGGGCTTCTAGCCTAGTGGTAGCCTCTTGACTTCTCTTATGAGAAGTCTTGGGTTGAAGTCTCACTTAGAGCAAATATTGTTCTGGGTTGAGCCAAAGGATTTTCCTAATTGTAGGTTTTCTCCTGGACGGGTGGGTCAGGCCACCACGCTCTGTTATTCGGACGAAAGGGTGATCTATTTGGCAGGATAATCTCGGGTGACCAAAAATTTGCTCTTCAAAAAATATAAAAACAAATTCGCCTATATCACATGCGACAAATGAACACTCATGATTTAGCTTCATTTAATTAACTTGAACTGTTGTCTGTCTCTTGGGTTTTAAAACCTTTGAGATTTGATACGATTTTGTCTAGATCTTTATGAAATTTACTGTTTAAATGAAAATGATATTTGTATAAGCCCTTAAGAATTTGATCATAAAGCGACTTGTCTTGAATTTGGCTTATTTTTATAGGTTATCATATGTAGATATTCTCAAAATTTAGTTTTATGATTGATGTTGGACTTCAAATTCAAATCCTATTAGGTTTGTTCATCTTCTGTTTATATTTAGGTAAAATGATAAAAATATGTTCTTATATGTTTGGTAATTAAGGGTTAGCCATAATTGCTAGACATTAATTAAGTTTGTTGTTTAACAATTAACACATTAACTGACTGGTCTTATAAAAGATAAAAAAAATACTAGATTTCTCTAACTACAACACCTTCACTCATACATGTGCTTTGTAAGCTGTGTTTAAGCCTTTGTAAAAAATAGTGTAAACAATTTCTTATACAAACTTGATATAACTTTTCAATTTTGTGATTCATGAGTGATTTTAAAACATGGATTTGCATAAATTTTGAAAGAGCATTACCAACCTAACACATATACACAAATTTACATCCATCTATGCTAATCATGTTTTTCCTAACACTATATACATAGTGGCTTATCCCCAAAAAGAACTCCACAGCTGAGTGGATGCTTCGGCCCAGATTCAAACTCAAGATCTTTCACATAGGAAAGTCAAGGAGCTAATCACCAGCCTAAAAATTCGTGGTTACACAAGTTAAAGATAACAAACAAACTTACCCAGTATATTCTCACTTTTCAATAAGGTCTGGGGGGAAGGATAGACACAAGCCTTACCCCTATCCCAGTTGGGATAGAGAGACTGTTTCGAAGGAGTCTCCAACTCAAAGTTACCGTTTGAAGTTGATCATCCCAACATTTTTAACGTTATTTTCACAAAACAAGTAAAATAACGTTAAAATTAGTGCAATTTTACTTTGGCCCCTTGAGGGCCGACACATATATACAATCTAAAAACATATGCAATAATCATACAAAATCATTATTGTGACTAACATATTACCATCCATGAAACTATACATTAAGGTTGTGATCATAGCTCTACATCATTCCCAATCAAAACATATCAGTATCTTAACCATATAATGAGCCTATTTGAGTTGTAGATATACACAAGCATCAATTTCTCTGCACTAGAAAGAAACATCATGATAATCAAGATAACAAACATCAATTTCTTTCAAATTGACAAATTAATATATATATGTATGAAGTTAGTTACCAATTGCACAGATTAAACAGTAGATATCAATCAGCAAACAGAAAAATTTTCAAATTTGAGATGAAACACACATACTCTGATCATTTTGACACCAAAAGGATCTCAGGTTTCTTGGCTTTACTAGGCGTGTTAGCATTCGAACCCGTTGTATTAGCAGCCGATGCTGCTGCTGCTGCAGCGGCAGCCTCACGAGCCCGGTTATCCAGCTGAATCAAACTACGCGTAGCCAATATCGCCTGAGGAACAAGATCATGTGAAGCCCGAGCGTACAAACACCGCACAGCTGATGATGCTGCATCCTTCACATCGTTTGAATTCAAAGGGCCCAATAAACAGTGCCCCAAAATCCTTAACATTGGTTGAAGTAACTCCCATGGAAGCAAGATTCTAGACCCTTTAACAACATTGTCTGGATTTGCATCATGAATCTCTAAATTCTTCATATCTTCAACAACATTTCTCTCGATTTCAATTCCGTCTTCAAAGATACCATCAGATGAGTCTGGAACAGTAACTGTAACTTCAGGCTTATGATCGAATTCCGACTTGCAATTGCAATCCTGACCAGCCCAATCACCGGCGAACTTGCAGAAATCGACCTTTGACCAGCTTGGCATCTGAGATATCTGCTTGTAGTAACAATCTAAGGCGACTCCGACGATTGTTGCACGCTTCGTCGACTTTATCGCCGTTTGAGGCTCTAGCGGTGGAGAAACGATTCCGACAGCAGGCCGGGAAGCCTGAGATCCAGAATTAGGGTTTACTTTAGCGGAATTAGGTTTCTTCTTACTGTTGTTAACCCTAGGTGTGTGATAAAGCGACGGTTGGGATAGATCGGGAATGGAAACGATAACTGGCTTACCGGCGCGAGATCTGGTTTCCGACGAGTATAAGGCGAGTAGCACCGCTTCGAATCCAGCTAGCGACGGAGTAAGGCTGGAAATGGAGTGAATTCGGGACATGTAGACGCCAGCGACGAGAGGTATGAACGCGAGAACGACGAGCCGGAGGTCGGGATCCGATGAGATGAACGTGTCGTAGAGCCAGTTGCAGAGAGGATCGTCTCCGGCGCCGGAGGAATGGGCGGTGAGGGAGTAAGACACGGCGGTGTATGCGGTCGGAGAAGAAAGGAGGGAGCGAGCGGGAGCGTCGGAGTCGGCAAGGGATGAGATCGGGTTTGGGTCATCGGATTCGGGTACGGGTAGGAGAGTGGATAACAGGTGTATACGAGATCGGGCTTTGGAGATGGATTCCCACCATGAGTGCATTGGATCGTCGGCAGCGGCGGTGGTAGTAGTTATGGCGGTGGTTCCGTTGTGGTTGTGGTGGTGGTGGGTGGGTTTTGGGACGAGGAAGATGTGGTGGAAGAGGAGGAGGGAGATCCGCCGGGAAGATGGTGGCGGAAATCCATGTGTAAGCGGCGGCGATGGTTCTCCGGCGAGGGGAGGTATGGATGAAATCCTGGGGTGCCGTTTTCTTATGTCGTCACCAACCGATTAAACACGAATCTTTCCATAAAATTGAATTGTGTTGTGGGTTTATTGACCGGATCAATTAACAGATTACATAGTAACTAATGAACATATTACATACTAACCATTGTTTTTATAATTGAACCGAATTTTGGGGGTTCCCTAGCTGTATGGGTGCAGCCGATCAAAACTGATTCAAAAATTAAATCTAGTATGTATGCTTACTCTAATAAAGGAGTATTATTAGGAGACACGTGTCGCGTTGTGGTGAAATATGAAAACAAATTTCCCGCCTCTCTCTCCTAATAAATATTAATAATTTTAATAATTAAATTATACAACTAAATAATAAAATTTTTAAATCTTCTTATACTAATAATTTTTAAATATAGCAACAGTTAATAAACTCCTAAAAATATTTCAGTTATATCTTATTTAAAAATATAAGTTTCTAATTATTAGATATTTATTATTATTTGAGATTATTGAATTATATTTTTTCAATTGTTTAACCCGTGTAATACACGGGTTTTCTACACTAGTAATGTCATATATAAGTATATAACAATACATAACCATTGAAGTTATAGTAAACATAAGTTTTATTGTAAAATATATAAGAAGGATTGAAGGTTATTAGATTTATAATTTTATGATTGAGACTTCAAATTGTATATGAAAAATGTTTTGGTCATGGACACTTTCGTTGACTTTTTATCATGTTCTCACATTTTTATAAACAATTATATTTTTTTATATACGATATTACTTTTAAAAAAAATTATACCAACAAACGATCATTTTTTATCTTTAAAAAGAGTGTAGTATATTTATATAAAAAATTATATAAATTATGTTTTTCAACATGTTTTATTTTTGTAATGTATCATTGTGTTTTTTTGGTCTGTTATTGTGTCTTTTTGCTTTGTCATTGTGCATTACTATATTTTTTTTCTAAAATGATAAGCTTTGATAATAATGATGAAATAACACAACTATGTAATTTTTAATATGTAAATAATAGTGATAAAGCAACAACAAATTTATCTAATACATAAAAAGCTATGACGAGATAAAATCAAATAGTCAAAAATGTAAAACACAATGATAAATACATATAATACAATAACCGGAAGTAATGTTACTAAAATAAGAAGTTTTGAAAAACAAAATTTTGAAATAATACAAATGTGTACTTCTAATATGAAAAATATAAAAAATAAATAACAAATTTATTTAATTTATAAAAAAATAAGGAAAAAAACACAAAATGAATCAAAACATATAACACAATGATAAATACATATAATACAATAACCTTAAAGTAAAACAAATGCGTATATTACACACTGACCTCAACATAAATACAATAAATAGTATATTACA
Source organism: Mikania micrantha (assembly GCA_009363875.1). Lineage (NCBI taxonomy): Eukaryota > Viridiplantae > Streptophyta > Magnoliopsida > Asterales > Asteraceae > Mikania > Mikania micrantha. Next base: position 39,545 of record SZYD01002281.1, on the reverse strand, counting down.
CAATGGCCTAAACATAAAACACAATAACCGTTATATTACACAATGACTTGAAGTTAAAACACAATGACCAAAATGTATTTTTCAAAAAATTAAGATAATTTATGTTTTTCAAAGTTATGAGTTTTTAAAATACAATGATGAAATTACACAATTATGCACTTTTAATACATAAAACATAAAAAATTAAATTACAACAATGTATTTATTACATAAAAATAATTACAAATAATACAGTATAAAATAAAAAAAATACAATTCAATAATAAAGACATATTACATAACAACAAAAACATATTACACAATGATCTTAAGCATTAAATACAATGAACAAGATACCCTTTTTATAAAATTAGAGAAATGTCATATGTCAACCTCACAATTCTTCTCACACTTATCTCAAATCTAATCTTTTTATTATAAACAAAACCTACTTAGACATTCATTAGTTATTATTTTATCAACAATTAATAATATCAAACATACAAATCTTTATAAAAGAATGTTGTTTACAACATGTTAGCTTTATTAAACATATGCAATATAAGGGGTTTCACACACACACACACACAAAGAATAGTTGATAAATAGTTAAATTATCTTATTTGTAAATGAAAGCAAAATTTTTGAAAAATAAGCAGATAACGTAGATGAGTTATGACCAAGCTTGCATTCATAACAATGTCGGAGTAGTAAACAATTATCGTGGGTTCCCCCGAAGGGTAAATAAAACATGGTGAGATACTGGGACGATCAGTCCAATAGATCTATCGTTATTACTAAATAGTTGAGATCAATCCATGTTCATAGTTAAGTTTATTACAGCTATAGTCATAAACAAGAACTATAGTTAAATTTAAGATTTCTAGCTAACATGTTTCATCCCAAAGTTCAAAGGAAAAAAGGTAGAAGAGGATATGATAACTCACCTAAATGAGTTTATAGCTTTGCAATAGATAAGTAGTAATTTAAGCAATGTCCAAGTAAACACACATATAATGTAATGCCTAGGGTTTTCACATGAGTTTCAAAAATCTTAATAGTGTCGAAATTATATTTAATGAAAGTTATGGGTTTATTTAAGTGAGTTATTCATAAATAGTTATATACACAAATACAATGTAGTACCATAATCAAATTTTAATAAAACAAAACATTTATTTTGATAAGATTTCAATTTTAAAGAGTTTTGATAAAATATACAAGTACAGTTATAACTTCATAAGATTTTGATTTAAATGGAAACAATTAGTTATACAACAACTCAAAACATGATATATAGATATACATATATTATGAATACATAAATATGATAATATGGTAAACATTTTCAAGATAAAATCTATTATGTGAAAGATTAAATAAAAAAAATTATAAAGTAAATAAACTTGAATGTTAAATCAAAAGGTTTCATAATTTTTTATAAAAGTTTTAAAATAAAACAAATAAAGTTATAATAAGTTTATAAATTTAGATCATTTAAAAGAAACAAGAAAAATAAGTGAAAGCAGAATTAACAAACAATGCTCTCACTGAAAGTTATGATAAGTCGAGGATACACCGTAATTATAAAATGACCCACATAATAAGTACACCCCTATGATGAATACTTGATATGGTTAGAAATAGCATGGAAAATCGTGAACGTGGGCAAAAACGGTGCGCAAAACGGAGCTCGTATGAAGCGGGAATAGCGAAAACATGTTCGGGATTATACTGCGCGAAAAGTACACGTGTATAAGAGCATTGACACGTGTCACAGCCTATTTCCACGTGTCCAAGCCTTTGCCACGTGTCCCCAAGAGCTGTCACATGTCCCCAAGGCTGCCACATGTCCGGGTGAGGTGTCGACACCCCGTTGTCTCGATTTGCGTGCCAGTTTCTATAAATAGACGTCAAAAACTCGTTTCAACGTAATGCCACTTGACTCTAGCTCTATTCCACCAACAAATACACACTCTTAACCACCAATTAGGTTGAACAAAAAGTATCTACATTATTAGAAAGTGCTCGGGAGTTGTCAGGTCGTATATGTGACAATCCGACTTTTCGAGTTAACCTCGTTAACCCTCGTAGGCCCAATAAGGCCAATAAAAGCCCAACAAGGTCAATGAAGGCCCAATAAGGTCAAAGAAGGCCCAACAAGGCCAAGGAAGGCCCAGGAAGGCCCGGTAAGGCCCAATGAGATCTAGGTAGGCCCAGTAAGGCCCAAAGTAGACCCAATTACAGTTATGAGGCCCAAAAGGATTAATGTGGCCAAAAATAGTTCAATTTGCCTAATTTGTGACAATTCGGGATTGTCGGCTCAACTTTGTTAATCGAAATGTCAAGTAATTGATCCAAAGCAAATTATTAGGGTTTGAATTAATTGAAATAAGTCTAAAACACTTAGGTTATAGGGTTTTAACTTGTAAATGATTAGAATGATCAATTTTGACTTTTTAAAGTCAAATTTCGGCCATTAACATCAATTAAATTCGGAATTCACATCAAAACCAAATTGTAACCGATATTGAATCATCATAATCATCACAATTATGATGATTAACAGTTTTTATACGTTATAGGATCGAATCATTATCGAATTTATTCAAAAACGGCCACAACACTTGAAACCGAAACCATTCAATGTCGAAACCTCATAAATCGACTTCATTCCTCACAATTGATTATCCATATACACTAATCGGCTTCCTTAGAGGGATTAGCACAATCCAATTCAATCTCATAAGCTGGGGATAGAGGATTCGATCGGGAGGTGGCCGAACTCGAAGCTCATAATCGATCTTATTCAATTTGGCTTCAAATCAAGTAAGTAATTACTCTTAAACCTTCTAAACATGCCGACTTAGAATAATTCTAAGTCAATTTCGGTTCAAAACATCGAATTGTATGAATACCATAATTAGGGTTCATAGCATAAACGGTTTTAGGGATTTTGATTTAAATGAGTTTGATATTCAAATTAATGTGCATGGGTAGTTCCAGAAAGTCTCGACTAAGCTAAAACATGCATTAATTTTAGTTAGTTACAACGAATTGATAGATTTCAATTCTAGGGTTTATATGACAAAACGGATTTGGGGTTTTCTATGGAAAGGAGTTCGAAAATTTAATTAAATGATACCATTAGATTCAGAAGGGTTCGATTAAGTAAAAACCTATGTCAATTTGATGTTGCAACAGCGAATTAAATGATTTCGATCATTAGGGTTCGTGAGATAAATGTTTTGGGGGTTTTCGAATTAAACAAGTTCAAGAATCAAATTAAATGTTTTAGAAAGGTGCGAAATTCACTGATGAACGAAATCCCTAATGTTGTGAGTTCGATCGGGTTCGAAACAAGATCCAATTGGATGTTAAATGGTTCGGTTGGGGAAAATAGGGGAACCAGTAAGTTATTAGTTAAGAGATTTGATTTTGAAGGTATACTACAAAAGTCAGAGCTGGTTAACTGGTAGGTGTTATGTGCGGTGGATGGAGGGTCACGGGTTCGAACCCGGCCCTAACCATTTTTAGGATTTTAAGGTTATTTTAGTATTTTTGTAATATATTTCGCATACGAACTCCGTTTCGATCCATTCAAGTTGCGTTGGAACAGTAACGAGAATACGAACGTATTAGAATAATAAAATTTATATTTTAACCCGAAAACGAAATCGCGTATAATTACGATTATTTAGATAAAATCAAATATGATTTTATTTAAACGATTTCAAAGGCACGCGTATACACGTATGCACATTCTTAACACTTTAACATACGTGTGTTGATACGTATGTGATTTCAAGCACAAAACGACATTCCGAATAACTTTAGGTTATTGTTTAAACCACAGATTCTTCGTAGAGGATTTCTACGCAAGTTCACACGTATTTGATCATTCTGCAATACTCAAAGGTGCGTACACGGCCCCTTTCTTATTTCAAACTGTTTTGGGGGAGAAAACATGTGCAACAAACTATTTTTAGATACATATCACTTGCATGAGTTAGCTTTTTACATTATGTGACAACATAGCAACTTGAAAGTCCTTACACACCTCGAACCGTTTAGTTTGCTGTAATGCAAAGCGTGGTAGTTGGAAATAGATCTATTAGGTTTGACAAACCTCACCTGGTAGATGGGATCTACGCAGGTGTTTGACTGACCAAACACATTTTACTATTGTTGTGCTAGACAATAGTGGCAAGGCAAAAACATGCTATAGCATGGCAATTCGTCAGCTTCGGTGTCGACCACTTATGTAAATAGTTTATATGACTAGCTATCATGACTGTGCATGTGTGATTATGTTGTCTACAATCTTGTTATTCAAACTGTTGTTTTGAACATTGTGAATGCTTAAAACCTGTGTTATGCACCAACCTTTGTGTTGACTTGATTTACATGTTTTCTCAGGACGCTAAGGCGCGCATTAAAGCCGGCATGGACTAGGAGATAGAGTCGCATGCATTTTAAACATTTTGGATATTTGAATTTGAACATTTAAGGATTTTGTTTTGTAATTTACATATTACAACTGTTATTGGTTTTTAAACGCTTCCGCAACTTTTGAAACTCTGATGTTATGTTTTAAAGACCAAAGTATGTTTTGAAATTCATATAGAGGTCTTCGTTATGTCTAATGATCTGAGATCCTGGTTTGTCACGTTCCCAAACGGTATGATTCCGTTAGTTGAAAATTGGGGGTGTGACAGTATAAGTGACACGTTGTTCGTGAAGCTATAGTAGAAGTTTTGCTTTAACAAAGGTGGGTTCTATGAGCCATGTTTAACTGTTTTAAATACTTTGGCTGATGTGTATGTTATATTGATAATATTTTGAATATATGATGTTATATTTATGCCGGGATGCTTCCCGTTTATACCAATGTTAAGCCGGGATAATGCCAAATTTTCTGTACGTATTCTTTTTGTATATAAAATAGGTAACCCGAATCTTTCTTTTGAAAATAAGTTTACAAAAAGAGTTTTCAAGAGGTCTAAATCTCATATACTAATAAAGACATGGTCCTGGTATACCGAAGGTGTGTAGTCTTATGCTTCTTCGATATAACAGGATAATGCCAGTGTATAGATTTGAGATAAAGACGTTTCGAAAAAGAGTTTCTTGCACTACGGTGCTGATTATAAAGTTTTTAAAAGAGATTTGAAAGCATCTTCGGGTGAACAGAGTTACCTTCGGGTAAAACAGAGTTACCTTCGGGTAAAAGAGCACCTTCGGGTAAACAGAGTTACCTTCGGGTGAACAGAGTTACCTTCGGGTAAAAACAGAGTTACCTTCAGGTAAAACAGAGCACCTTCGGGAGAACAGAGTTTTAAATAAATGTTTTTGATATAATATGATACAGGTATGTCGATGTATGCTTTTGTGAAATGCTTTTGAAATATATGATTTGAAATTAAAGATGTTTATTAAACTTAGAACTCACCAGATTAAGCTGACAATTTTTAGCATGCACATCAGGTAGAATTGATGAAGCCTCAGCTAGTGGAAGCAAGAAACAGGTGGCATAAGTGGCACTGGATGGATGTTGGCTGCAAGTTTTGAGAATGCTGACGGATATGTAATCGGGTTTACTTATGTATAATATGTTTTATTTCCGCTACGATTGAGTTATCTCTATTTAATCATTGTGCTTATGAGTAAATCCGATGAAGTAATGTGTCTCGGGGGACGGGCGTTACATTAAAGGACTGATTTAGTAATTAACTAAATTAGAAGTTAGTGTTAAATTAAGAATAATAAATGATGAAAGCTACAAAATGGGAGGGCTGGAATTGAAAATTTCTTGATTTTTGTTTCTTTTTCTCTCGTTCATCAAATTGAACAACCCATGACCCGAACTCGGCCCGATTTCAAATACAACTCCTCCCATGAGGTGTGATAATGATGTTATGTGAATGAAATTAAATCTATTAGACATTAGAAGTTCTTTATTAGACCTCGGATAATGATATCTAATATTAGTTACAAAATTATCAAGATGCATAAGTTTGTTGTCATAGTGACAATAGTTGATTGAATAAATAAATTTGAGTAACTTGACGTGCTTAATGTGACGAAAAATGTGTTTATGATGATGAACTTTAAATGGTTTATCTAAACTGACTTTTAATAATGTTTCTGTTAAAATTAAATTATAACTCACTTATTTTATTATGTATTTTAGGTTGAATATGTGTGCATGAGGAAATAAAGTGTTGTGAAAGGACTTCAAGACAACCCTAAATTATGGAAAAACAAACTTACCCAGTATATTCTCACTTTTCAGTAGGGTCTGGGGGTAGGATAGACACGACCCTTACCCGTAACTCAGTTGGGATAGAGAGATTGTTCCAAATAAGTCATCGGCTCATAGTTATCGTTTGAAGTTAATTATCCCAACACTTTTAACATTATTTTCACATAATAAGTAAAATAACACGTTAAAATTAGTGCAAATTTATTTTGACTCCTTGATGGCCTCAAACACATTTACATTATATGTGCGCACCGCAAATAAGACGCACAGGACCGGCAATATTAGAGAACATAAAATTGTTATGAATATAAGTGTTATGTTTACTTTTTCCTTCACGATTTGACATGATGAAGGTTACATTTTCTCGCTTCTTGTAATATGAGGTTTCTATTTAAGAAGTGTGATAGAATGTTCAAACCTAACTAGAGGTCTTTCGATATTAACGTATTTTAATAAGACAAACACACTAGCCATTCTATTAGTACACCTCTTTATTAAATAAATCATATTCAAAAATATTAGATTTAATATTTTATATATTTAAACATAACCAAAACATGCTATTGATGATTGTATTACATGTTATGAAACTTGCTAATTACCATTTCCCTAGTTTGTTATTAATATGCGTAATAACAATACCCAAACTTTCGTGCTAAAAAAAAATAATGAATTTACTGTTAAAACTTTTGTAGCCAATATAAACAACAAAATTTTACTATTCAAAGATTTTTTTTGCATAAGATATAACTCAAAATTTATTATTCCTGTCGTTTATTTTAACACTTACAATAATAATTATGCGAGTGTCACACTAACTTATTTTGTAGATGTTTTGTCTTAGATAAAAGAACATGGATTTAATTATATGTAAGAAGCAGATTAATTTGAAGATAATTTATAAATAAAACTATTTTAATATTGTGAATTGCATTTTGGTCTATTTTCTTATAACTACTAAATACTAATAAGAGATAACTAACTGACTCACATGACCCATCAAGTCATTCCTTATCTTCCAATAAGCCCATTCTTACAACAATAAAGCCCAATTAAACATCCTTGATCCTTCAACCTTGACTTTGGAATTTTAAAAACTTGAAAATGTTTTAAATGTTGTTAGTTTTTCATCTAAACAAGTGAACATTGTTGCAGGTTGATGTTGACGTGGTTCAAAAACATAAGAAAAACATGTGAACCATATTCATTCAAGCAATGACAATAAATACGTCGTCACGGTATATTTGAATTCAAAAATAATATACGTTTTTATAAAAATAAGCGTTAAGAAACTAAAATCGAGTTGGAAAATAGACAAAAGTAAATCCTTTTTTGACAAAATTTTATATGGAAGCATAGATTGATTAATAATAATAAAGTAAATAATTATTATATTTTATCCGACTTAATTTTGAACTAAATTTGAACAAAATTATAGATAAAATTAAAATAAACACGTCGCATTGGTATATTCGGTATTTAAAAAAATCTTATGATTTATAATTCATAAGGGATTTTTTTTTTGTAAAAATAATGTATATAATTGAAACTAAAGCCTGTGACCCTGTGAGTAATAGCTTTTATTTTAGTTTTTTTATTTGATCATTTATTGTTACTTAAATAAGTTTGAAAACAAAAGTATAAACACAATCACTCGTTTATCTCTTGTTTTCTATAAGGTCATGATGTTATTCTCATACCTTCACACCCTTTATATATGATATATCTAGTATAAGCCTATACACGATGTATAGGAGCAATTATTGTTTGTCAGAATTTGCTAGTGTCAATGATTGGACTACTATATGCCCCGTATAGATCCTATACGAGGTATATATATATAATAAAAATACAATTTATCTAAAATTAGTTTTCATTTTTTGAAATCTATTCAAAAATACAATTTAACCTTGGGCTTGAATAATCGTTCCATTAACAATGTTCGTAAACACAATTAATCCAACAACACAATTATTAATTATATTAATTACACACATAGGCAATATAACAATGCACGCATCCCAATTCCTAAAGGGTGGTGTTAAACTTGTAACTTAAAAACTTATACCCCCAAACGCCTCGTAGTGGTTACTACGGGGCGTATACGTAACATGTGTATGGCAGCGGTCAAACGATTGGTACAATGATTTGACCTAAACGCCTTGTAGTGGTCACTACGGGGCGTATTGGTACGATGATCTGCAAAAGTAACGATATCATATGACAGTGTCAGGTGATGGTGATTCAAACGCCGCGTATTGCTCACAACGGGGCGTTTAGGGTCCCTAAACGCCCCGTTGTGAGCAATACGCCAATACGTGGCGTTTAATGTTTAAAACGTGCAGAATGTTTTGACCATCAAAGTAACTTACGAATTCGCCGTCAATATATACGCTCGCTTGTGAATCATTTGACATATAGTTGAACAAGTTTTCTCTTGTTTCGTTTATTAGAATATTTTCTTTTTGCATTGCTGCATGTTAATGTTGACGTGGTTCAAATACATAAGAAGAACATGTGAACCATATTCATTCAAGTTATGACAATAAATACGTGGTAACAGTATATTTGAATTCAAAAAATATATACGTTTTTATAAAAATAAGCATTAAGAAACTAAAATTGAGTTAGAATATAGAAAAAGTAAAAATATAGCATAAAACCACCCTGCTCTTTTTGACAAAATTTTATATGGAAGCATAGATTAATAATAATAAAGTAAATATTTATCATATTTTATCCGACTTAATTTTGAACTATGAACAAAATTATAGATAAAATTAAAATAAACATGTCGCATTGGTATATTCGGCATTTAAAACAAATCTTATGATTTAAAATTCATAAGGGAATTTTTTTTTTAAAAAATAATGTATATAATTGAAACAAAAGCCTGTGAGTAGTAGCTTTTATTTAATTTAATTTTATTTGTATTTTTGTTACTTAAATAAGTTTGAAAACAAAAACATAAACACAATCACTGGTTTATCTCTTGTTTTCTATAAGGTCATAATGTTATTCTCATATCCTTCACACCTTTTATATGATACGTCTAGTATAGGCCTATATGCGATGTATAGGGGGTAATCATTGTTTGTCAGAATTTGGTGGTGCCAATGATTGTACTACTATATGCCCCGTAAAGGCCCTATACGACCAGTAGCGGACCCAGAAAATTTTTTCATTGGGGGCAAAAAATTTTAGAGATGTTTTCAATTTTGTTTAGGTTAGATCGGTTCGGATCGGCTCTGGTTATGTTCAAAAAAGACAATCATACTAAATTTTATATATAAAATTATAATGAAAATACTTATCTAAAATTAGTTTTCATTTTTTGAAATCTATCCAAAAATACAATTTAACCTTGGGCTTGAATAATCGTTCCATTAACAATGTTCCTAAACACAATTAATTAGGGTTGTAAACGAACTGAATGTTCAGCGAACAGTTCGTGAACCGTTCAGCGGGAAGTTCGTTTATGTTCGTTCATTTAATAAATGAAGGAACACGAACAAGAAATTTCGTTCGTTTAGTTAAATAAACGAACATAAACAAAGGTCGTGTTCGTTCATTTGTGTTCGTGAACGTTCGATAACATGTTCGTTTACGTTCGGTAAGTTTATTTATTATATTTATTGATTAAGTGTGTTGTATATTTTTAATTTTTATTTTTATTTTAATACCATATATAATATTTAAGTTATTTTTAGTTTAATATTATAATATTTTATTTATATATTTATAAATAATTATCTCTAATGCTTGAGATTAAGAATGTTGAATTTTATTGTTGTGTTCGTTAGCGTTCGTGAACAAGCTAAATTCCTTAATGAACAGACACAAACAAGAATCCTCGTTCGGTTAGCGTTCGTGAACAAGTTAAAAGTTAAACGAACGAACGCGAACAAGGGCTCGTTCGTCTACAATTAATCCAACAATTATAAAATAATTGAACACATTTAATTATATTAATTACACACAAGCTCATAAAAATCCAACGAATCGTGAAAGGGCACTGCCGACAGACAAAATCACGGTGGCGTAGCTGGTAGCCGTGGCGGACTGAATGATTGCAGCCAGAATCACGGTGGGGGTTGTGACATCGGACTGAACGATCGCAGCGGAATCGTTATCACGGTGGGGGCTATGGAGTCATGTTGAAGCTGGACAGAAAATAAGAATTTTGATAATTTGATCAACGTAAACCAAGGCTCCAACGCAGAGGTGGGCAAAAAAACCGGACCCGGAGCTGACAACCCGAACCGGAACCAAAACCGGTCATACCCGAACCGGTGGGTACAAACGGGTCCGGTTTTTTAGACAAATTAGAACCGGAACCGGAAAAACCAGATTTGGTTCCACCTATGCCCGGCCAAAACCCGAACCGGAACCGACCAAAAACCGGTTGGAACCGATCGAAACCCGGAACCGGAACCGAAACCGAAACCGGGTATTGACTTTGTTGATTGAAACCGGTTCCGGTTCAAAAAAAACCCCGATTTGCGCATCTCTACTCCAACGTCTAACCGTCTATGCAATTATGCATATATTTTCTTTTTTTAAAAATTGGGCTATTGAGATGGGCTAGTTTCATTCAGATTTGTTTTGAATGGGCTAATGATAATTTAGAGTGGGTTTTTTCAACTTGTTTTATAACCAATACTTGGGAGTTGGGAGATAAAAACGAAAGGGGACGATTGTAAAATTTAAAAGGGTCAGTTGTAATTTTAACATATATATATACTGGGAAAAAATTCAAGGTAGGCGGTTGCTCCCCCAATCTTGTATGTGGGTACGCCATTATATACGAGATCAATCATTGTTGAATTATTGGATCAAAGGAGGCTATACGCTTTTTATAGTCATATACAAGAAATATATGATAGATAAAGTGTTAAAATAAAAAGGACATTGGGATTGAACACCACAATAGCAAGTTTACTTAAGTGACTCCCTATTTGCATACTATCTTCTTTAATTTAACATGCCAATAATACTATACATCTTGTATATATATACACACGAGGCATATGCCTCCTTTGACACACACTGTTTTGACAATGATTGGTGTCAATGCTACCATATAAGACATGCACGTCTCATATAGGGCTATACGAGGCCAATTATTAACGCAAAATTTTTTTGACATATAATGATTGACCCTCATATGTCTCGTATGGGGATATACAAGGCGTATAAAGAGCGTGGAGTTTGAGAGTTGTGTGTGAGAATAATAGAACACTTTTAAAATCTTAAGACAAGTTTTTTTAATAAATGTGTTTTTGTTTTTTTTTTAAATACATTACAAAACAACAAAATATGACAAAACAAATATAAATAGACCAAAAAAAAAGATAAATTAAATAAAAAAGGATGTTTGTATATTTGTGTTAAATATTGTTTTACACATAATTGTATAATACATGTTTCATACGATACACTCTATGACAGTTATTTGTAATTACATTTCGATATAAATTTAATCTGTTAACATATCAAAATAAAATTAATTAAATCAAACTGAGTCAAATACGATATATTCTATATATATTTTATTTTTAAATATATTGTTGTGATGTGTTTTTATTTAAGTTTTAATGTTTTGAAATAGGCTGCTCCACCAAATGTAATATATATATTTTGAACGGCATAGCTTAATATCTACCTAAATTACATCATAATCACACATTTACATGTGATTAAACCCATGACCTCCTATTTTAAAGAGACAAGTCTATACTAAGAGGGCTAGTCCCATATTGGCACCAAATGTAATATATATTTAGTTTTACTCTTTAAGAAAATAATCCTTTTTTAGATTACTTTAGTCAGCTTTTTTTTTTATTTCTCAATATAGCATGCATCGTTTTTATTCTTAATTATATACAATTTGATTTTTATAATTATGATGTTGTAATCTCTTACATTCTTAACCACTCTTGAAACCTACCACATCACATACGCAGGGATGTACAAATCAGTTAACCGGTCAAAAACCAGTTTTGAAATAATAGAATCGATTAACCGGTCGAAGTTTGGTCAAGGGTTTTACCAATTAAACTGATTTGGTTAATAACCGTTTTTCAAACTCAAAAACGGAAACCGATATAATAACCGAAACCGATTCACTGTCAAATAACCAATTGTTAATTAATTAGGTGGACTGGTTAACTAGTTTGAAAGTCTTATTAATAACCAGTTTGGGCTCTTGAAACCTTAATCATGTCTAAACCTTCGGTTTTAAAAAAAACATAAAACCAATTCAAAAAACGTTTTCTAACAGGTTAACCGGTTTTTTATACATTAATGCACTAATGCACGGGTTAACTTACTAATTTAATTAATATAGAAAAAAAAAATCATAAGAAGGGTTACTTTTTCGCTTGAACTTATTAAATGGAGAAATATAAATAAGGTCATTTATAAGTACATCTAATAATATAGTACCTATACATTTTAAATATGGTCATATCGAACTAATATTGTCTGTGCTGGACTACAACATTATTGTATTAATTGTTATATCATGTATTGTTTTAAGTTGCATTGAATAATGCAGGTTGTATTGTTTGAATTTTTTTATTATTATTTATGGATTTTGATTTTATAATTTCTTATTTGTATTCTTTTATATATTATGATTTTTTAATTTTTCTTGTTTTTTGACTTATTTTTTTGTTTTTGTAAAATAACTATTTACAAATTTAATAACTACATTTGTTGAATAATAGAGATCGTTAATCATTATTTGAGTACCAATGATCCTTATCTAAAGTGGTTGAGGAAAAGTACCCTATGGATTCAATATTGAAAATGTTACAGGTTCAAGTCTTGCTATGAAACCACTAATTTGTCCATGCCAAGACTAGAGAGTTTTATCTCACTTATGTTGGGTTTACTCCTTTTGTGTGTGGATATGATAGGGTAAATGTATGACTCGTTGGTGATTCAAATGACGTTAAAAAAATCTTTATTTAGTACTAAGCAAAAAATAATTTAAATAGTAATTTCCACCAAGGCAAAATTTAAAGCAATCAATCCATTAATACAAGACACAATCGCAATTAATATTGTTAGATTAACTCATATAAGATGCAAATGCGGTACTATGAAGATGTATTGGACAATATCTATTATAATAAATAAAAGTTTTCTTATGTCACATGTCAATCTCTGGTTAAGTCAACTTCTAATTTTTCCACCCCACTCTCTTCAATTAATATTTTCATCTTATTAAATAATGGAAAATGAAAACTATGTTTAAAATAATAAAATTGTCTACCTATAAATAAACGAAAAGTAAAGTTAAAATATAAAAATATCAATTGTAAAAAAAATTAAACAAAGGTAAAATAATAATAAAATATAAAATTAGAAACTCAAAAACTTATATTTATTGAATCAATATAATAGGAGAAAAAATTAACGATTTTCCGTCTTTCTCTCCTATTAATACATCTTATATTAAACCATAATTCATAATATTAAATATTAAATATACTTTTATATATTTTAAAATTAAAAAATGTTTTTTTTCATATATTAAAAATATATTAATATTAAAATAACATTTAAAAAAAATCAAATTATTATAAAATATAAAATTTCAAAAACAGTTTTTTCAAAATGACATGTTTAAAGAAACAAACTTTAAAAAAATTAGTATTTAAATAAAAAATATGATTATTTTATTACTTAAAGTATTAAATATATAAAATTAATCACATGTCATTTTAAATATCATCTTATATTATTTAAATTTTAATTGATAATTATTTATCATACTTCTTTTAATCAACCCGTGTAATGTATAATTTGAGTGATTTATAAATACTAATTTAATTATAAAATAACACTTGATTAAGTTTGTATATTTTAATATAAAACTTGTATTTATTATGTAACGAACTTATTTTGTTTGAATACAAACTAAAATAATATTATACTAAGAGGATATATGGAGGTTATATATGGTATACATATTTTTAATAATTGACTTTAATGAAATATTTATAATTAAGGTTTTATATAAATAGCTAACATTTCTATAACTAAATTAACTTTTTAGTAAATATAAATGAGCGGGAAAAAAATCTAAAACCTTCTTAATTGAATGATATGTGGCAATACAAATCCTTTATTTATTATAATGTATAGATATAGATAGTTGTTAATATGTAATTTAATCATTTTATATCAAAATATCGTTTCAAAATTTATAAATTTTTATCACTTACTATTTAATATTTTATATATAATCCGTGTAAGACACAGGGTAATAGCCTAGTAAAGTAATAAATCATAAAATATATAGAAAACACTAATATTAATAAAAAAATAGTTGTTTTTAATCCGTATTGGACAATATAAATTTAATTTTTGCTTTTTTATTTTTTTAACGACGCATTTGTAACTAAGTGGATTTTTTTTTCTTTTTGTTTACTACATATTTGCAACTGAAAATAATTTTCTTTTTAGTATTTTGCGACAAATTAGCAACACTTATATATATTTTCTAAATGAAATAATTTTTTTATTTGCAACGAATAATAATTTTCTTCTTGTAGGTTTGCGAAAAATTAGCCACGTTTGTATAAATTTCAAACGAGAATGTTTAATTTTTTTTTATGATTTTTAAAGACACATTTGTAACCAAGTGGCATTTTTTTCTTTTTGTTTGCTACACATTTGCAACTGAAAATAATTTTCGTTTCATTAGTTTGCGACAAATTAGCAACACTTATATATATTTTTTAAATGAAATAATTTTTTTATTGCAACGAATAATAATTTTCTTTTTGTAGTTTTGCGACAAATTTGCAATGTTTGTATAATTTTCAAACGAAATAATTTTTTATTTTGCTACACATTTGCCACAAATAATAATGTTATGTTATAAGTTTGCTACAAATTAGCAACAACTATATTTTTTTACGACACATTAGCTACAAATAATTCCAATACTAAAAAATCATTTTTTTTAAATGCTAAAAGAACCTAATTCAACCAGAAAATTTCCAAAACCTTTTTTGCAAATTCAACCACAATCATAATAACCAAAATAAATAGAAAAATACATGCATTACAATCCAAGTTTTAATGTTTAAACAAGTAACTTAACATAAGTTAACATATCCAAAATAACAAGTTAAATTCCATCCAACTATTAGTGATTACTTGAAGGAATAAATTTACTAATAAACTCTTGCATTTGTTTTTGCATATTTTCTTGCGCTATCTCATTTTGCTCCTGTAATTGTTCCTCAATCCGTTGTTCCGACTCCTCTCTTAATTTTCTTTCCATTTCTAGTTGAGATCCAAGATCTTGTAGTTGTGATTTCAAATCTTTAACCTAAATTTTGTTAAACATTCATAATGATTAGTAAACAAACATCTATACTAATAAATCAAAATAAATTGTGTCACATGTCGCTTTTCTAGACCATCCTTATAAAATTTTCTCGTCTCTCTCCTATTAAATCCACCCATATTCAATAATAATAGTATAAATATTAAATATACTTTTATATATTTTTATATTAAAAAAGGTTTTAAAGCATTAAAAAATATATTAATTTTAAAAGAGTTCATTTTTTTAGAATCCAAATTATTATAAAATATAAAATATTCAACAATTGTTTTTCAAAACGAAATATTCAAAAAACAAACTTTAATAAACTTAGTGTTTAAATAAATAATATTATTATTTTATTACTTACGTATTAAACTATATAAACTATTAATCATATTATTTTTGGCTATTTATTTTTTTATTTAACCCGTGTAATATACGGGGTATTAACCTAATAGATATAATAAACGAACACAAATGAGCATAAATTAACAAATCACTGAACTTTCACGAAGACGACATTTGTTCATGTTTTTTCATGAAACAAACAGACATGTTTTTTTGTTCATTGTTAATCTATAATCTATTTCTATTATACTTAATAAATAAAAATCTTGAAGGACACATGGCATTAATCTAAGCATTCTTATATCAATTTTCTCGTTTTTCTCTCATATTAAATATTTACTATTTATATAAAATGATAATATTAAATACTTAATCATTAAATTGTTAATATACTAAAACATATCTTCTTATTAATAAACACATTTAAAAAACAAATTGTTTTAAAATGCGAATATTTTTTTTTAAAACGAGCATCTTTTAAAATACAAAATATTTTAAGGATGGGTTTTCTTAAATAAAAGCTTTATAAAAAAACTTTTATAAAATAGATTAAAGAACAAAAAATAATCAAATTTTGAATTTTTATAAAATAGATTAAAGAACAAAAAATAATCAAATTTTGAATTATTTAATATTTTTTATGCATCCCGTGTTATACACGGGATATTAACCTAGTTACATTATAAATGAATAATAAAAATAATAACAACAACATGGTTATAACTTATAATTTCATTTTAAAAACACATCAAATACATTAAATAATTTCATTTTAAAAACTTGTACAAATTGCATACTAATGAACGTACACGTGTAATATCATAACTTATATCTTAAAACATTTTATAGTTCTAGCTATAGGTATACATCTAATAGTGCGCACACACGTCTACATAATTATAACATTACATATATTCGTGAAGTAAAAGTACTAAATGTATAATGAAGTTTTACAAAAGTTAGACTGAAAAAACAACGTTTCGGCATAGTTAAAACGAATCATTATATTTTATCATGGTATTGTGTAGCAAATATGTAGCAACTTGCAACACATTTGTTACGTATTATCCACATTATGAAATATTTGTTGGAAATGTGTAGCCAATCTGCGACATATTTGCGACGAAAACAATGGATTTTTTTGTTTTGTCGCTAATTTGAAGCTAGTTGTAAGCATAATGGGAATAGTGTTGGAAATGCGTGGTAAATTTGCGAGCATTTAATTGCGTCGCAAAATTTAGAAGCAAATCCTATATATCACGAAAAAAGTGACCATGAATTTTTTTCATTTAAATTATTATATATTTGCAACACATTTGCGACGCAATAAGATTTCTAAAAAAGTTCCCGTGTAAATTATTATCATTATTATTGGTATATATGATAAATATGGTTGAAAAATATTAAAATAATGATTTACAACACATTTGTGACGCATATAATAATTAATTAAAATTAAATCTTCTTTTTGTTGGAAATGTGTCGCAACTCTGCAATACATTTGCTACGCAATAGGATTTTAAAAAATGTATAACTGTAATTTATTATCATTATTATTGTTATTATGATAAATATGGATGAAAATATATCAAAATAAAGATTTGCGACACATTTGAGACACATATTTAAGTTAATTAAATTAAATCTCACGTTTGTCGGAAATGCGTCGCAAATTTGCTACGCATTTGCGACGGAAACTTTCGTTTTACCTCCTGTCATTACTACGTCGCAACTTGGTAGCGTTTTTTTTATACTGAAAAGTGTTACAAATGCGTAGCAATTTTGTTACGCATTTTATTGCGTCACAAATTGTGGTAGCAAAAATCATTTTTTCTAGTAATGATATTTTTTGGTAATTATTATTTTGTAGTGTTTATTTTTTATATAAGTGTATGTAATATACATTTTAATAAACGTTTTGATATAACATTAATTACTAAAATTTGGTTAAAAACAAGATTTCACTTG
This sequence comes from Mikania micrantha, assembly GCA_009363875.1. Lineage (NCBI taxonomy): Eukaryota > Viridiplantae > Streptophyta > Magnoliopsida > Asterales > Asteraceae > Mikania > Mikania micrantha. Next base: position 21,633 of record SZYD01002281.1, on the reverse strand, counting down.
TATTAATACTTAATAGTCAGGTATCAGTAACAATAGTCAAGTAATTAACAAAAACTTGTCTAATTTTTTTATAGATCTCGTTGTATAGAAAAAAGAAATTTGATTTTTTTTTGCTAAATCTTCTCTTTATAAAGTTATTTTTATATAGGTTTTATTTTTTTAAACAAACAAACCAATCTTATCTTATTTTATATTTTTAGAATTGTGTTAGTCGTATTTTATAATTTTTTTTAAAGAATGTGTTTATTAACATATTTCTTTTTAAAATATTAGTAATCTATTTTATTTCCCAAAATTATAGATAATATCTCAGTATTTAATAATGTTATTTTATAAAGAGATGAATATTAAATATAAGGGAGACGAGAAAATTCGTCTGTAAATCGATTTATGGCATGTGTTTTTTATGAGTTGTTTTGTTAGGTATAGAAGATTGCTATCATATCATTGTTTCATATTTCATATAACAAATAAATGTTAGGGTGAAAAGAATGTATCACACAAGTGCTATCAAGAGAAGATATGTCAAAATGTTGGCATATTTGATTAGGAACGAGACATGTTTTTAGAGGTGTTCATCAGTTCGGTTAACGGTTTGTTCGGTTTATTCGGCTCGGTCTAACCGTTAACCGAACAGAACCGAATTTGGGAAATGGTTATCCGAACCGAATTCAATTTGGTTTGGTTTCGGTTAGAACCGAACAAACCGATTAAAAACCAAATAAACCGGTTAAAAACCAAATAAACCAAACCAAATAAACCGAATTTAACCGAATAAACCGAATTCAACCGAACTGAACATTATATTATTAATAAAAAATAATAAATTTAATTATGAATTCGGTTTAATCGGTTAACCGAATAAACCGAATTCAAAAAAAATCTAAAACCGTTAACCGAACCAAAAAAAGAATTCAGAATTCGGTTCGGTTTTTTTCTGTTACGGATACGATTCGGTTATCAGTTTTAAACGGTTTTCGGTTTTTCTGAACAACCCTACGTGTTTTTACCATGAGAGAGTCACAAAAGATATGATAATAGGTGATATACAAATGTTAAGTATTTTAGGTGAAGTGTAGGTGAAAAGGTGTGACATTAACTAGATGAAATAATGTTCTTTTAACGTAGATTAACATAGTTTTCTTCTCATGTTAGTTTCTTGCTAAGACGTTTTTAATAAATTTTCATTGTTAAAAAAAATTGATTAGGAATACCGTATTCAGATCCAACTTAATGTACACCAATCCATATAATAGGGTGCGATGAGATCGTGGGACATGTGATCAAAGAGATACAAATAACAGCTAGAGATCTAGGTATTAAAATGAAATTTTGAAAAAATCCGAATCATATCCGAAACCTGAAAAAAAACCATCCGAGTTCTTTTTCGGGTTATTCGGCTAAATTTGGATGGATGTCCATTTTTCTTATGAATCGGGTATAAAAAATTTTGCTTTTCGTATCGGATATCTGAATGCAACCCGAATAAACCATAAACCATGTTTATTCTGGGTATTCGGATGTAAAAATCAAGCTTATTTGAGTTATTCAAAGAGATTCGGATTAAATAAGCATATTTATTAGATACAATTCCTTAGATATCTTTACAAACTTGTTGAATATCATATATATCCAAATCAAACTTTATGTTAAAATATCATATTTATCTTTATTAATATATTTTATTAAAAATAATTCTTAACATGACCATCTTACCTTAAATTTCCCAATTTGAATAAACTATTATTCGACCCAGTACACCCTAACTAGCTAGAAACGACAGCTACCTCGTACCCGATAACCTCTACATCGTCTTCTTTTATGCCCGTTAATCACCAACTCAAAATTCCAAAGTGATGAGAATTTACATCAACACTCATATTCAAAGCAAAGAGAATACAATAAACAAAAATTTAACGGGATGTAAGTTTATGTTATTTGATATTTATAATATTAAAAATAAAAAATATACAATCACAATCAACTTCTTTCCATATGAACATGTTATAGTTTAACGTGCATAGTTGAGACGAATATTTTCATGTGTCTAAGGGGCCCGATTGGGGTTTAATAGGGACTAGTTTCTACTTTTAGTAACCACGTTCGAACAAAACATATGGAATTATTCTAACCCATGATCCATTTGACACCATCATGAAGGTGTCTTCATTTTGAGCTCACTTTTAGTAGCACAAATGTCATTAGCCATCATTCCATCATTGCATATGGTAATCAATCAAGTGTCGGCTTCACTTAAAAAAGTTTTAGGCAACGGTATAAGGCCGGTAAACTTTTAAGGCGCGCCCAACTGTTCGGGTTATATGTTTTTAGCCGTACATATTCTTAAAAAAAAATTGTTTAGGGTTCTTTCTTTACATGCAATTAAACATTTATTTTTATTTCACATTTGCTTGGCATTAAAATAAATATTTTATTAATGTTACAAGTAAAAGATTTAAACAAATATTCTTGTGATAAAACATGGTATAATTAAACTTATTAACAAAGATGGACGAATTTGTAACATGTCATTCACCGAATAGTTATTGTGTTTTATAGTATTCTTTGTTTATATCATTTATTATTTATAAATATTTCTTTTAAATAATTTAGATTTTCATAGTCTAAAAGATGACTTATTAGCTAATAATAATTCATACTAATATTTTGAAAAATGATAATCCCAAATTTTACTTTTGTTTATAAGACAATTTAATTAAGTGACAATCATTAATAAATTACATTCAAGTGCAAAAAAATATAATTCTAGTACAGGTAATATAAATTCAGCACAAAAAAAGATATTATGACTAAATTATCTTTCATTCATTTTTTTTAGGATGTCACATGTTAAACTTAAATTAATTACATCTCTTATTAAGTAAAAATATATTCTTATTTGAATATTTTACCATATTTATGACATGGTGATTTGAAAATGGAGATTTAAGTTAAAGGAATCGGATGGAAGAAAGAGATACTCTTGCATAGTTTATGTTTCTTTTTCCTGGAGCAATTACAATTGGGTTCCTTCGTAAAAAGTAAATGGTTTCATTTGCCCCAACTTGTAATTCAAACTTGGGATGGTAAACTTGAAAAAGGCTTATACCTCTCTTGAAAGATATATAGAATTCATTTACTAGCAAAAGTGTGATGTAATTTAAGCATAGATTAATAAGATGATATATTCATGTTAAAAAAGTTGAGTTATTGGTACATCAGTATACCAATAACATTACCTTTTTATAGTTTTTAGTAGAGTAAATTACATAAACCGTCTTTTGTATTCACTCAATGTAACAACCGAATAATTAGCACATTTAATCGTGTATAAAATCTACGTTGAATTGACAATGGTAATTACTACAGATTGATAGTACACGAGAAATGATGAACGTAGGCGAAAACCGTGCGCGAAACGGAGTTACGGATTGTCCGGAATCGCGAAACGAAGAAAATTTTCAAAGTATTGAACTTTTGGACTCGTCGCGGTACGCGACGAAGATTTGAGGCTCCTTCGCGGTACGCGACGGACCTAAAATATCTAAAATCCTCCGGATTTCTTCGCGGTACGCGAAGCTCTTTTTGGCCCTCGTCGCGGTACGCGACGGGTGAGGCGGTGGAGAAAGTTGACTACTTCATCAGATTTTCAAGCAGAAAGTTAATTTAATACATATCTCGATCATACTCGCTTAAGAACACCATCAGACGAAAATTAATCATCAAAACACCATTCTGAAGCCATCAGAAGTCACCGATCATACCAGGAATCATATATACAAGTCCTGATTGCTGTTTTAACCGCAGAAATTCGTCAGATCAGGTAACGGTTTGTTTTAACCTTCTAGTTTGATTTTGATTGATTAGATCTTGATTTTGAACGTAATAACATAGTTAGGATTGTTGATTATTGCCTAGATGATGGCTAGGATTGATTAGAAATGAAGAACACGAAGTTTTAACGGTTAAATCCTTGTTTTGAGCCGTTGTAATGCCCGGTTTGCATGAAATCACAACTATGATTATAATGGTTTAATCCATTTGATTATGACAATGTAGATGATTAGTTTGGTTAATCTTTGAAATACAAAGGTTAAATCTAAGTGTTTCAAACTAATCACAACCATTAACATACTTATTGGAACGATTATCTGATGTTTATGATAACAGTCAGATTAGTATGTTAAACATGGTTATTAAATCTATTCTAAGACTACATTGTGATATTTCATGATATCTGGGTAATCAATGATAAGGATTGATCATTTCTAAGCCATTAATCTATTTAGGAATTGTTTTAGCATTATAATCAACAACATTAACTATTTGATGACTTTCAAGGCAATGTCTTTGACATTGAACGTTCAGAAAGATCTAATCAGTAGGTTAAAACATAAATAACTTATTAAGTGTAAACTGATGCAGAATTATACTGTTAGTACCAGTTTACGAGAGATCTTGCTACAGCAAGACAACAGGTGAGTTCTTATAGCCCTATTTTAAATGTTTTATCATTTGGGCTGATATGCATGTTATAAAGTTATTTTATGTAAATGATTGCTTTACCTGACTACGGTCAGATAAAAGAGTATGTTAAAGTAAAGAATGTTTCATATTATAAAAATTATTGTATGAAAGTGATTGTAACCTGATTATGATCAGGTAAAGCATGTTTTCAAGAAATGAATGTTTATAGGTAAAGAATGATTTAAAGCAAATGATTTTAAGAATCTCAGTTGAGATATAAAGAATGTTTAAAGTCTCAACTGCGGTTGAGAAAGAATCGATTTTTAAAGGACTCAACTGAGGTTGAGTAGGAAATGAGGTTTTGCTGGCTGCGGTTGGGCAAAACTTGAACACTACGGTGAAAGGAGCCGTTTATGATTATGATGGTTTAAATGATTTAAACCATATTATGTATGAATGATAAATGTAAAGAAGTCTTATACCGGTATGAGCCGTCAATTTCGGTTGATGGTTAAAGAGTCCTGTGGAAACATAGGCCTGCCGACTGTGTGTCGCCAGTTCAGTTAAAGAAATCTTAGGCATGCTTGAGTTATCAGCTGCGCGTTGATAGTGTTAAAGAAATCTTATACATGTATGAGTTATCAGCTGCGAGTTGATAGTTTAAGAGCCTTGTGCTGCGCAAACCTGTTTGACTTCAGGGTCAGCAGTTGACGGTGAAGTTCCTTCACTGTATGAATGATGTTATGATGATACGTATGTTATGTAATTATGTTACAATGCTATGTATGTTATGAAATTATGATATGAGAACATGTTTGTTATGTATAAGGATTTTCTAAGAAATGAATTTAGAACTCACCAGCATAAAGCTGACTTGTTTTACATGCATATCAGGTTGAATAGTTGAGAAAGGAGACCAGGAGGGCTCATGGCATACGTTGAAGACTACCCCTGGCATAGACTGGCTATGTTATAAATCTAATAAAGATATGAGCTATGTATTAATGTTTGTTTAGGTTTATATAATATTTTATGTAATCGCCTTAAATTCCGCTGCTATGGTAATGTAAATATGTTTTAAAGAGTATGGGTTTGATGTTTGCCAACTGAGGGGCTCGGGGCCTCTCACTCAATTTATGAATGACATTCTTTATTATAAATAGTTACAGAAAACATCATTAAAATGGAAATTTATAATGGATTTCATACTTTAAATTACATAAATGGTCCTTTAATTACATTACATAAATCGTCCTTTATATTGAGAAAAATGATGAAATCCATTATAAATTGTCATTTTTAATGAAGATTTCTGTAAATATTTCTAATGAAGGACGTCATCCATAAAACGAGTGAATATAAAGGACGATTTACGTAATTTACTCTTTTTAATATTATAAAATATTCAAAAAATATGTATGAGAAAAAGTTATGTGTGTACGATATGATTGAATTTGATCTTGATATAATGTATAGATGATTGAGGTGGTGTATGAATATTAAAATCCTCAGAAAAAGAGAACATAACATGCACAATCTGGTTGGGATCAAAACTTTGTAGGATTCCCTTGATGTTAGTTCCTTGCTAGAATAGTTTTTGGTTTCTAATGCATCTTGCCATTAAAAAAACTATGATATATTGTATAGACATAACGTACATAGGAAATGGTTTATGTAGTAGATTTTAGTTCAAAACGTGCATAGCTTATTATCAACATTCCTTGAAACCAAGATGGGAGATGATGGTTCAATCACCAATACTAGAGTATGTCATTTTGATTATTGTTACTCATATTTTTTATTATTGTTAATTCAATATTTTTTTGCAACGTCATTACATTAAATATGTTAGAGGATTATATTATTTTTTACATCGGCTACTAGGTTATAATCTCATATATTACATGAGTTAAATAAATAAAATGTTGTATACTAATTAGCAACAAAACAATTATATCTTTATAAAGATTTACTTTGCATTGTATAAACAAACTTATATATTACACATGTTAAATAAAATATAATATAATCAATTAAGATATGTTATCATCAAATTATGTCTTTGATGAAATGAACTTTAATGTGTCAATTATAAATTTTATTGAGTTGACATGTTTCTTTCAATTGGGTATTAATTTTTATATAATTGATAAACATTAATTTAGTTTACGTGTGCTTAATCTTTTGAATATACTTTAAGCACAGTTAAATTAACATAAACTGTAATTTGTATTAATATATATTAAAAAGTAAGAGTTTAAACTTGGATCCTATTAATATCACCTATTTGTTTTTAATTATTTTACATATTGAATCACTAATAAACTAATTAGTATCATTATTTCTTTCGAATAATTTAACAAATAATTGGAACTAATTAGTTATATTTAGAGATTTTAATATAAGGTGTTAGAAATAAAAAATAATTTTATTTAAAATATTTAAATTAACTTACATAAATCGTCATTTATATTTACTTATATACTAGAAATAGTTATAAAATCATCCTTAAATATGAATATTTAGAGTGGATTTCATCTTCTTTTCTCAATATAAAAGATGATTTATTTAATGTAATTAAAGGACGGTTTATGCAATTTTAAGGACGAAATTAGTTAAAAATTTTCATTTTAAAGATCTTTTGTGTAACTATTTCTAATAAATAATGTTATATATAAAATGAGTGAATATAAATGACGATTTATATAATTTACTCAAATATTTAATAATTATTATTTACATTTAATTAATAATATACTAATTATTATCAATTACCAATATGCATAATCCGTATCTATATAAATATAATTTATATTCAAAATAAATAATAATTATATAAGAGGAGCATAAAAATGCTAGAATGATAATAAGCGTATTGGTTTGGAGACCCAAATGATTTTTTTATAATACCGGGACTAAATAGCAAAAGTGGTTCACGCATGTAACCATCTCTTTTACATATTTCATATTTGATTTTCATTTTTGTAATAAAAATCATAAATCTACGATAATAAATATGAAACTTAATACACATATATCATTCTATGTAAAATTCTAATCTTTATTTTCTGGTGTATATCTTATGTTGAATATGAAGAATAATGTCATCCTCAGATGCATTATTGTCACACTTAATTTCTTTTTTTTTTCTTTTGTATTAAATAATTATATTAAATAATGATCAAAAATACTAATAATTAAATAATACTATTTAAAATTAATAATAGTATTAAAATAATAATAATATATATAATACTAATAACGAAATACTCCATATGAAGTGTACTATACATAATAATACGAACTAAATATTATAATAATAAAGGATTAGGTTCAAGTAAAAAGGGTGAAATTGGTAAGAATGGTGAGAATGAGTGTGGATTTGACAAGTAGCATTACTCTAATTTTATAAAAAGGGTATTCTGGTCATTGTGTTTATTGCTTCAAGTTATTGTGTTTAATGCTTCATGCCATTGTGTTTAATATTTTTATTATTTTGTTTTATTTTTTATATCATATTGTGTTATTTTGTTATTGTTTTTTACGCATTAAATAAATTGTTCTTATTTATTTTTTATGTTTTATGTATTAAAAGTACATAATTGTGTTATTTTACTATTATGTTTATAAAACTTATAATTTTAAAAAACATAAATTGTTTTTATTTTTTGAAAAATACATTTTCGTCATTGTATATATGTTTATGTCATTGTGTAATATATTCACCATTATGTTTTATCGTCAGAACATTGTGTAATATAATCATCATTGTGTGTTATTTTCAGGTCATTGTGTAATATATTCATTATTGTTTTTTATCTTCAGATGATTGTGTAATATAACATCATTGTGTCTTATGTTCAGGTCATTGTGTAATAGTCATTATTTTGTTTTACGTTAAAGTCATTGTGTAATCTACGCGTCATTGTGTAATATACACATTGTGTGTTATGTTCAGGTCATTGTGTAATATATTCATCATTGTTTTTATCTTCAGATGATTGTGTAATATAGCATCATTGTGTCTTACATTCAGGTCATTGTGTAATAGTCATTATTTTGTTTTATGTTAAGGTCATTGTGTAATCTAAGCATCATTGTGTTTTACGTTCAGGTCATTGTGTAATACACACATTGTTGTATTAAATGAATTTATTTTGTTTTATCATTATGATTTACATATAAAAAGTATGTGATTTTGTTATTTCACCAATATTATTTTTAAAGCTCATGAATTTATTAAAAAAAATAGTTAGACACTACGACGACAAAAGGAAACACTTACAAACAAAAAGAAACACTTACAAACAAAAAGACACAATAATAGACAATTAGACACAATGACGCATTACAAACATAAAAGGTAGAGGAAAACGTTTTTTTTTTTAATTTTTTATATAACAATACTATACTAATTTTAAAGATAAAAAAATGCTCGTTTTTTTGGTGTAATTTTTTAAAAAAATAATATTGTATGTAAAAGTTATGACCGTTTAAAAAAATGGGGGGAACATGATAGAAAGTCAACAAAAATGTCTATGACTAAAATACCCTTCCACTAACTTTTTTAATACAACTTTAATCTCAACCATTAAATTATATATCTAACGGCCCACAATCCTTCTCACACTTCTCACCAATCTAAGCCTTTTTACTATAACCCCACCCGAAATAATATTAATAAATAAATAAGAATTAAATAATATTAATAATTAACTAATAAAAAACTTTTAATTAATGATAAAAAATATAGAATTACGTTAATGCTAATAATTAATTAATACTAATAATTGAATATTAATAATAACTAAATAAAACTATTTAAATTTAATAATAATATTTAAATAGAGAATTTTGTAATTAAATAATACTAAATAATGAAATATTATTAATAATTAAATATTTTTTTAATTTTATAATAACATATACATAATAATAACTATTAAATAACAATAATAATTAAACATTAACAATATTTAAAATTATAATAATATTTAAATAATAATAATTAAATAAAAATAATAATTAAAAATTTCATTTATTTAAATTTATAATAATATTTTAATAACAACAATAATTATATGTTGCTGATATTTAATAATATTAATAATTCAATGTTATTAATGATTCAATAAATATTAAAAGTTAAATAATTTTATTTAAATAATAGTAAAAGGAAAAACACTTTTAGCGACAATCATGTTGTCGCTATAGCCCAAAATTATCGTCGCTATTGGCTAGCGACTACATGTGGACCCTATAATTTCGTCCCAATAGATTAGCGTCTATATCCAAGAATTATTATATATATTAAAATACATATGAAATGAATAGTATATATATATATATTATATTGAATAGTAACTTTAATTATATATATATATATATATATATATATTAATAATAATGCATAATAAAATAAATAGTAATGCATATGTATATAATCAATGTAATGACGTTTTTAAAATTTAGACTTAGACTATCAGAAGTTTTTTTTTATTTTGAAAAGTAATAAACAGACCAACTGAGAGGAACATGTAAAGCGTGACCGCAAGCAACCGGGTCGGTGACCTCCAAGGAAATTTACTCTAAGTAAGTATTGAACTTGAGATCTCTTTTCTTCTCCACTATAACCACTACACCACTTCCTTGGAGGTTAGGGTTTAATTCATGATAAAATATTTAATTTTGCTATGTAACTTATGCTTATGCAAATGATATATAATACCCGTTTTCGAGAATGTACTGTGATCACCCGCCGCAACACGCGGGTGAATAAACCTAGTTATCATTGTTATGCATGTTGTCACAATAATGTAACCTATAGCGACGACATGAAGGCACTATAGCTCAATATAGAGGAACAACAATAAAGCCTTTTTCTTTGTTATGTAATAATATTAACTAAAAAACGTTAATTGTGTTTATTTCATATTTCTTAGTACTATATTTTACGAATACAAACGTCCTTTTTATGAATTGGTTTATGATTTTTAACATTGTGTGTTTATGTTTGGGTCCGTATTTATTGAGAATAATGCTCAATTTATTGTTTTTGAACCTCAATTTATTGTTTTATAATAGATTGATGATCATTGTGGCCTTTTATGTATTTGTTTGATGTTTGTGATGTTGTCACCTATGTCGTGATCGAATATCCATGTCAGCAGATCGATTGACTCAAGTTTTTTTTTTTAATTTTAATTGATTAACATTATATGAACGAGTTTTAGTTCTTTTTTATAATATCATTCAATGACTACAAACAACAATATATTAATTAAATATTAATAATTATTTTGTGTTTTATTTGTTGGTTTTATGTTTGTATTTATTTATACTAAATTTTATCACTATGCATGATTTTTATTGGTATGGTGTGATATAGAGGTGGCCAAACCGGTTTTTTTTCAAGAACCGGAACCGGTTCCTAAGGCCCACCGGTTCCTCCAAACCGGTTCCACCCAAGACCCGAACCGGTTCCGTACCCAATTCCACTCCAAAAATACCCTATTCGGTGTACCCGGTTAGGGTAGGGTCCTAAACCGGTTCCAAACCGGTTCCACATGTTTTTTTTTTCCTTAAACTATAAACTAACTTTCGGGTACTACTGGGTAGGGACCGGTTCTTGAAAATACCGGGTAGGAACCGGTTCCGGGTCGGGTCGGGTCCAGGAACCGGTTACGATGGCCACCTCTAGTGTGATGGACACGTTTGTGTCTACACTTTATGGTTTTACATTAGAGTGACAATCATTATGATGTTTTTATATCTACGTTTTAATATATGAGTTCATTTTTGCGTTCTGATATTCGAAATCGTGACAGAATCCCTGTCGCAATGCACGTGAACCCAGGTATTATCTCAAATTTGAAGTGTCATTAATTTTGAATCTATATGTCATGTAAACCATGATACGAAAAATTCTGAACAATATAAGACTAATCTTTATCTACACTTAATATCGTTAGAGCACATTTTAATCTTTCTCTCACTTTCATATCTTACACTTAAAATTATAAAATTATAATAATATTATCAAAAATTATTTAGAATTAGCCGTTGTAGTAATCAATACGCGTGTGAAGATTATAAAGCAAATGGAGAAACATTTTAAAAAGTTTTGAAATTATTGGATGCAAGTAATAAAATGATTAAGGATTTAAAGTATGGACAAATATTCAAAATTAGATTTTAGTGAGAATATGATGATGAGGGTTGGTAATTGATTGTGTCGTGGCCACGATTTAAGCCAAAGTGATTGGGTCCTTCTTGTAACATGCCGCCTAATTGTTTAAAATTTACCTTTTTAGAAAAAAGTTTTAATGATCATAGAGAATTTTTTGGTGTCTTTATATACATATACTTACTTAATTAAACTTATAAATATATCATTATTTTATTTTTTTCGACTTTTGATATCCGAATTCTGGATATCTGAAATTTTTGAATATCCAAAACACTGGATATCCGAAAATAAACACTACTAATTATACATATACAATTTTAACTCTCTTTTAATTTTGTTTGCGTACTTTTTATTATTTTTCTGCTCACGTCATTTTGGGTCTACGGTTTATGTGGAGATAACATTAATTTTCTTTTAGATAAAGATAATGTATGTTTATATTGTGTTCTTTTTAAATTCTAAACATGTTACGAGTGTGATTTCTTGAGTATGTCTGGTTGATTGATTTTTTGTTCACGTCGTCTTCCATTCATATGTTTATCGAAATCTCTTGACCTAAAGTGGCAACCTATTGGCCCCAATGAGACATTAACTATATGATGAAATAAATGTACGATTCTTACGTAATCAACATATCAAAACTTCTAAAGTTACAAAAAATGACCCACTCATAAACTTCTTTTAAGAGCTTTCAACTTAAGTGTCGTATGAATGAAATTATTTTATAGCAAATTTAGGTATGGTTTACGTGGTTTGCTATTATTTTAAAATTTTTTGATAACCGTGAAACCTACTAACGTGGTAAACCTTCGATTCTTCTCCAATACTTGACTAACCATAGTGTATCACTTTTGGTATATGGGTTTCATAAATTATACATATGGTCGCAAACTTTAAATATTTGTAACACATATAGTCTTTTGGTCAACAAATTACCCTCACATTCTTGACCAAATTACCCTCACATTAGAACACATATAGTTCATTTGATATATATATATATATATAGGATTGAGATCAAATAATAACCCACTCTTAAAGCAATAACCCAGATAACTTTGACAAGATGAAGCCAAATCTTGAATTTTTTTTTAACATCATTGTAACACATTTAGAACACTATGTTCTTTTATGAGTTTGCAAAAATTCATTACCGTTTGAGAGTTTACATCGTTGTAAGTTTTGGGCCTAAAACAATTACAGTGATGTAAATCAAAAACTTTACAACGATGATATCTCTTAAACGGTGATAAATTTTCACAAACTCATAAAAGAACATAGTGTTCTAATTGTGTTACAATGATGTTCAAAAAATAATAATCCGAGATTCGGCTTCATCTTAGCAAAGTTATATGGGTTATTGCTTTAAGAGTGAGTTAATATTTGAACACTTCTCTCTCTCTATATATATGGTACTGTTCTAAGAATAACCCACTCTTAAAGTACTAACTCGAATAACTTTGCCAAGATGAAGTCAAATCTTAATTTTTTTAAACATCATTGTAACACATTTAGAATACTTTATTCTTTCATGAGTTTGCGTAAATTCATCATCGTTTAAGACGTAACATCGTTGTAAGTTTTTAACTTACAACACTGTAACTGTTTTAAACCCAAAACTTACAACGTTGTTATGTCTTAAACGGTGATGAATTTACGCAAACTCATAAAAGAAGAAAGTGTTGTAAATGTTTTATAATGGTGTTAAAAAAATCCAAGATTTGACTTAATCTTGACGGAGTTATTTAGGTTAATACTTTAAGAATAATTTATTATATAATCTCAATCATATATATATTGTGCGTGTGTGTGTTTTGTCCTGAGTAAAAAAGTAATTTAGTTTTAAGTAATTTAGTTGTCATTCAATTTAAATGTAACAAGAAGATCTTTTTTATGAGGTTGGTATCGAGTAAAAGTGTATGAAGATATCATATCTGCCATTTCAATCTGATTCCTCTTAGAAAAAAAAAGTAACTTTTGCAAAAAAAAATAATAATCCCATCCTTTGTTTCTGAAATTATTTAGATTACCTTTTGTTGATGAAACTAAGTCCATAGCATTAAGAGTATCTAGGGATTTTTTTTGTAAAGCTTGAGAAAGCGTATCGGTTCTTCCCATTACTTCCTTTATCAAGTGAAAAATAAACACAAATTCAAATGATTGCAAGTGACAATAAGTTGCATCAGCATCTTCACGTTGTGAAAAGGTAGTATGAGATAAGTCTTCAATTATTCCTTGAAGTACCACACGAGTGACATCAAACATGCCAATCAAACTACAAACATATTTAAAATGGGAACCCCAAAGTGTTCACCAGATCTACTTAATGTCCCAACTTGAATAAGTCCAGTTCCTGTTTTGATTTCACCCAAATTCAACAAATTTTTTATTTCATTTGACTTTGCCTTCTTTAACTCATCATGACGCTTACTAGAAGCACATACCGCATTAATAATAGAAACTAAGTTCATGAAGAATTGGTGTACTGGAATAACTTCCCTTGAAGCACAAACCAAGGCAAGTTTGTAATGACCGGTTTTAGAAGGTCACAAGCATTTTTTTATATATCACGAAACGAGGCTCTGATTTCAACATACACTGAGTCGAATATAGCGTTAAATAAGATATCAGATATTTTGAACTCTTCAGGTCTTGAAATTATGACCATTGGAAAGAGCTTGAAAAATCGTGAACGTGGGCGAAAACGGCGAGTAAAACGGAGTTCGTATGCTCCCGGAATCGCGAAAACAAAATCGGAATCTAACTAAGGCGGTGGAGGTACGCCAAGGAATTTTTTTTCCATCCTTGGCGGTACGCGACGGACCCAGATGACATAAAAATCTGATCTGCTCGATCAGAATTCATTATGGGTCAAATACACGCGATTTCCAGGCGATTTAGGGTGATTTTCTACCATCTAATCAGTGTTTTGAAGCCATCCAAACATACGGATCGAGCTAGGGATCGTTTCTACAACTCCTGATGTAACATCAGTGCCGAAACCATACCGGAACAGTGATCTCAACAGTAACGGGAACAGTAGTCAGGTACGAACTATATGTATTACAGTGTGTTTTTCATATTCAGAGTATGTTCATTACCATTTCATGTTATCAAAGATCAAAACCAGAATCATTTCAGGAAACAAAGCTCAGAACAATGGTTCTTGAGTCAGACAATTATCTGGTATTATAGAACCATCATGTGATTATGTGTTAGGGTTTTATTATGTATAAACGTATGTGAGGCTTTACAGAACAAAACAACAACGGATGTTGTTACGTGAATGCTAAACCGACGGATTATTCGTATAGGTGACGATCTGTACGAATATATCTGAAATTTTAACGTTCTAAATGATGTCCAATAATTAGAAAACCATGTTGAAAAGTATAGTTATCGCCGTGTTCGTACGGGTGACGATTTGAACGAATACGCGCGACGACCGTACGATTCGATATTAAACCATGAATTAAATATTTTTGAAAATTTAAAATAAATAAAAGATATTAGTTAATTTATTAGGAATCACAACTTAAAATAATTTTATTAACCTTATTTTAAAACCGAGTCGTTTCGTTACGAAAACGACGAAAACCGACACTTTTACGCGAAACCAAGCGAAACCGAGCGAACCCGAACGAACCCGGGTGTTTCCCTATCATTTAATGTGGCATTAAAGCCACACCAAACCCACCAACCAGATTTTCCCCACCATTTTCGTTCACCCCACCCCCTCTCTACTCTCTCACTAGAAATCTAAACTTCTCTCTAAGATTTCTTCCTCAAATCTTCATGAAATCTTAAGTTCTTGGTGTCAAAACGACCACCATTACTTGTAGAAACTGAAAGTACAATAGATCTAGACGTTTATCCAACCGATTTGAGGTAAATATCGATTCTTTGTTCGTATTGGGGTTTTGAAAACCCTAATTTCGAACCCTTTCATTAAACCGATTTTAAGCCATCTCACACCATAGGATCTTCACAAAAACATCATAGAATGTTGTAGGAACGAGTTTTGTTTTAGTGCTTAGCTGATTTGCTCGATTTGGGGGCTGCACATCTTGGACCTCGACAGGCCGAATGAGGCTGGAGCAGATAGGCCGAAAGGCCAAATAGTCGAATGACCCAACACACTCGGCCGAATGACTATGGCCAGCAGGATGGACCCTTTCGCTGAAGCAGGCTCCTTCGGTTGGAGCTCTCATTCGAGGAGTTGATTCGGCCCACTCCCATTCGCTTGGCATGGCTTAGTCGGCCACTAGGTCCATTCGACCATGATTGATTCGGGACCTATTCCTTCGGCAATAACCATTCGACCCAATTGCTATTCGAAGGATCAGCCTTCTTTCGGCCCAAGCTCACTCGACTAGCCCCTCTTTGGCCGAACCACCTGTGAATGGATTCCTTAGGTTGGTAAGCCATTCAATCGGCCTAGGTTCTCTTGGCCAGGGCCTCATGAGGCTGAACACTCTCTTCAACCCCATGGTGGTTCGATCAAGCAATTCGAATTAGGCTAAGACATGGGGTAGGTTACAACAGCTCATGTATGGATTAGAGTGTATAAGACGCATGCATGGAAGTTAAATCGGGTGTGTACGCACGGGAACAATCCTAGTGTGTGCATGCATGGATCTTTTACTCATGTGTGTGCATGAAACATAAAGGTTTTCTAAAACAAGGAATCTCATAACTAATGATATCAAATAGCGAAGGAAGTCATCTTCAAATTGAAGATCAAAGGGGAGGAAAGGTTATAAAGGCTAAAGAAATAACATGGGTTTGAGGTGTTGATTTAATTATTAACACGAAAACCCTAAGAAAATCCGTAAAGATATGGGATTAACCTAGATAGTTTATCCAAACTATCTAGTATCAGTTAATCAAGTATTAAAACGAAATCATCCGAAAACCAAAAACTGCTAAACAGGCTTGAGGTTGGCCCAATGGGTTTAACCTAAGCCCATCATATGTTAAATACATTTTCATTTAAATTAACTACGTTTTAATAAAAGAAGTTAAATCATAAACTTTATTAACTTACAATAAATGATGTTTTCTAAACCTTTAATCTAAATTGGAATAACTTAAGGATGTTTTAATTAAAGGCTTGTAATAACTAATTGTGGGATAAAGGTTATTAACGGGTAATAAGGTAGACTAGTTAGATGAAATATTAGAAACACATTAGTATCTAGGACACTTAGTTGCACATCGAGACCAAACCCTAGATACGACTATTGTTATACCTACTTATCGTATTCGAAATTCTTTTAAAACAACTTAGGAACTAAAGAAACATAACCTACAAACAAAGAGCGCCCATTTTGTGATATTTCTATTGCACAGCAACACAGGTGAGTTCATTGCCCCTTTTTCTAAACATTTTTGTTTTCAATCACGGGGATGAGAAGCATGCGTAAATCTTTTTATTTAAACTGTTTTACGTATATGCTTTTACTTATTTTATGCTTTATATATGCTTGTCATACTCCTAGACTCTTGTCTAGATAATTGTTATGCAGAATGAGCTATCAAGTTAATTAATTACTCTTATGATTAATAACTTAATTCTAAACTCTAAACAAACCCTTAGTCCATCGAGTTCAAATTCCAGAATCTAAACTCAAAGTGAAATCAAAAGAACTAAAGCTAAAGATCAAATGAAATGGAATCTAATCTAGTGTGTGACCAGTAATTAAGGATCCTACTCCAGAATCTACAATCATTGTGAAATCATGGAAATCTAAAGATCAGAACTCAAGAGAATCATGGGAATCATTACTGTGTGTGAATCATTGAAATAATGAAATCATTAAGACCTAATGAAATCATTAATTGCTTAAGCTGAGGTGGATGTCAGTTGTATGTAAATCAAGATCACGTGTAACACACGAAGTCCCGTCACAGTAGTAGACTCTTGTAGTCAAGCTACATGGGCATAACTTTAACAATCAAAAGAAATCAAGAGAATCAAGAAGATCATAATCAAAGGATATCCTAAAGTCCCGACACATACAGTAGACCTTGTGGGTCAAGCTGATATGGGCAAATCATGAAAGTCCCGACGCATACAGGTAGACTCCTAGTGGGTAAAGCCTGATATGGGCCACGTGTGAGAGGGTACAACTTGAACAAACACCAACAACTAAGTCTAATTGATTGAGTTAAATACATGCCCAATCAACATGTCTTAGTTGTATTTAAATGATTGATTTTGAATTAATCAAACATTTAATATCATATTTCTAGAAGTGTTTTGGGGTAATCATGAATACATGGTGAACTCGAGATATCAAAGATATTTCAATTTGTGGAAATCAAAATCTAAGATAAAGGTGAATGGAGTGAAACGCTTACTTATTATTAACAACAATATGCTAAGCAGTCCGGTATGTGGTGGGACGGTGGCTGGGCGGGCGGTAAGTTCGACCCTACATATGCCCTATATATTAGCATACTTGACTGGATAACATAGGTGGTTGTTGGTGAGGTTAAGGTTGTCATTTCGGGAAATCAAGGTAAACATTTTAGGGAATCAAATGCTATGAATCAGAAGTGATGGAATCAATGTTGTGGGATGAAATGCTTAATTATCATCAGGAACAATATATCATGTGGTTTAGTATGTGGTGGGACGGTGGCTGGGCGGGCGGTAAGTTCGACCGTACATATGCCCTATATATAAGCATACTGAACTGGATGGTCTAGGTGGTTAATGGTGAGGTTAAGGTTGTCATTCAGGTTATTCAAACTCATTTTATAAAAACTAAATGAACTCGCCAACCATGTGTTGACTTGATCTTTTTGCATGACTTCTCAAGTGACGAACATGTCAATTAAGAAGTTATTGCTTTTGGACTAGGACTTCAGATAGAAGGCTTAGTATTTTTGGACCTGCATCTTTTGGAAACATCAATATGCAATATATTTTGTATATCTTGTGTAAATACAAGATAGAAAATTTATGATATTGATGGTAGATTTACATTGTTCAATTATAAACAATACTAATGTAACTTAACTTTGTAATTCTATTTTATTTAGCATTTCTCATTTATATCATGCACAATGTAAACAATCTGATCATCTTGATTATCACTCACGATATCGCGCCCCGGGAACCTTCCGCCCGACGGGGACTCCGATCCAACCCTGCCGGCTTGGGGTGTGACACCTGATCATCTTTTTCATCCGAAAAATCAGTTCAAAAGGGTAACGATTCGATCTCTCTTACTGATTTGATAGTATATGGATAAATCTGGTATTATAATAGTTATGGGTGTTGAGTATTGCCTAGTTGATGACTAGGGATTGTTAGAAATGAAGAACTTGATATTTTGATGGTGAAATCTTCGTTTGAATCTGTATAATGTACGGTTATTATGAAACCCATATCATGGTGTGATAACTAGTAGGATGGGTAGATTATGGTTTTGAATGAAATATGGATCATAATCCATGGGTTAAATATTGATATGTGGTGAATTATTAACAGTTATGATCACGGATGAATTTCGATTAAAAGAAGTGATTGAGATCATAACTAATGTAATGAACATCAATTATTTGATGAAATGCCTAAGGGAGGCATGTAACTTGATTAATTGTAATAATTGACTAAAACTTACTAAATATAGTAAGATAGAGTCAATTATGTGATAAATTGACTTTGAGAAAGTCAAACCATTTAAGTGCGTTGAACTTGATTGTATGTGTTATATGTATTGAATATAGTTGTATATATGTGAATTACAACTAGGTGTTGGTGATGAAAATCGAGGGATAAGCCACAGAAATGAAAAAGAGGTTGTAGGAAGTGATCAACCATATGAATAACGTAAGTTACCCAAATTACTGTAACATTACATATAAATAGTAGAAAGAGTCTACTTGCGTGCTTAAAATATGTGAATGATGTTTATATATGTGATTGAAACTATTGGATGAGAAATCCTTTAGATTGTGTTTGTTAAGTTTCAAGAGGAAACATATATGTAATATATTTGCATTAGAATAGCCGGATGAGCCGGTGAAATTGATCAATTGAACCACTATAGTGTGGATAACCGTTAATCCGGGGACTAGATTGTTGAAACCACAAATGTGTGGATAGCTAGAGGTCCTAGCAATTGTCTTAGATGGAAGGACCGGTGGGTGAACATCTTAAGACGTATTATATATATATATATATATATATATATATATAATATATGAAACCACAAATGTTTGAATAGCTAAAGGTGCTAGCAAGTGTCTTAGATGGAAGGACTGGGGGAGGGGGTGAACATCTTAAGACTTAAATTTATGTATGAAACCACATGTGTGTGGATAGTCAGAGGTGCTGATAAATCACTATGGTGAAAGAACAATAGTGTGAACACTATAGTGGAATCATGATTAAACTATTGTGAATAATAGTTGATAAATAATATGATATTATTACATTGTAAATTAAACCACAGGTGTGTGGACATCGAATGAGTCGATTGTTAATAAATTAAACCACAGTGTGTGGATATTGGTGAAGCCAATGGAGTATATACGATAATTATGATGTTTTAAATTAGCCAGAGGTGCTGGTAATAGAATTGAATTAGATCATATGTTCATAATTATGAAAATGACCCATTAAGGGGAAATCAATGCACAAAAGTGTGTTTTGTTCAATTAGATGTTTGAATATGACGTATTATGATCTAAACATGATAACCATCCATGTAATATGTATGTGGATGAGTTGGAATGAGTTTTGGGAACTTTGGGGGAGGGGTTACTTACTTAGTTTATATGAACTAATTGTGACCTTATATGTGATGTTATAGGTCAAGAAAATAGATATGCATCAGGCAATCATATCGGGCACCTTATGAAGCGGAATCGAGCGTTATGTAAAGCTTTGGTGATATTAAAATAAACACACTGGTTTTTATTAATCATAGATGTAAATGGTGTGTTTAGCTTATGAAATAGTGATTTCACGCTTCCGAACATGATTTTGTGGTAAAGTTTTAAACTGGGACCAAAATTTGACACGTGTAAACGTGAAAGAAGTTAGGGTGTTACAAAGTTGTAACCTGTGAGCAAAGTAGTGGACGTAGCACGCATAGGGGCATTCATTACGAACAAGTGCCTTTAATTCGTCCATTCCCCTCTCTCATATTGCTAGCAACATCATAACCTTCACCACGTACTTTACTAACATCAAACTGATACTGCAAAAGTTGTCTCTATATACTTGTTTTCAAAGTTAATGATAAAGTATCTCTTACATGAACAAAATCCAAGAACCTTCTCGAATGCTTCCTTGTACACCAACAAATCTTAAAACAATATCCATTTGCTCTTTTTTGATTCATCTCGTGATTCATCAAATATGATGACACAAAGTATGAATCACCCACGTCACTACGAATATGACTTCGAACTTTATTTGTGATAATACTAAGAATTTTTTTTGGATATCTCTAGAAGTGTACTTGAATTAAAAGGATCATTTACTAATATAACATTTGCAACTTTATCATTATAAGAAGCAAGAAGATTTAGCATTTTAAGAAAATCACCTCTATTCTTAGACGTAGATGATTCGTCATTCCCTTGTAAAGCACAAGCTTGAAATGTCACCAACGAACTACATTAACTGAAGTTTTCAATCGTAAACGATTCTTCATATTAGTTCTTCACTTTGTTAGTAAAGACTTTTCTATGAATGCGGATTGATTCAACAAATTTTCACTATATGTTACAACACTTCTATGTTGAGAAGAACCATATGGTTCAAGTATGCACAATTTTTCCCATCATTAACTTTTCCCAATTGTCAAATCCTTTAACAGTAAATGCATCATAACCACCATATTTCACATTTGTTTATCATTAAACAAATAACAAAGAAAACAATGAGAAGCATTTGTTTTTGGAGAATACTCCAACCAACTAGGAAAAATCTTGAACTAAGTATCCACAAATCT